>WBNM01015780.1:29613-69208 GCA_013399055.1 Ramphastos sulfuratus | reverse complement strand
TGGGCACAGCTCTGCAGCCTGTCCAGGTCCCTCTGGATGGATCCCTGCCCTCTAGCAAGTCGACTGTGCCACACAGCTTGGTGCCATCTGCACACTTGCTGAGGCTGCACTGATTCCTCTGTCCATGGCACTGACAAAGATGTCAAACAGCACTGGTGCCAGCACTGACCCCTGAGGGAGCCACTTGGCCACTGGTCTTTAGGGGCACATTGTGCCATCTGTGAAAGGAGAGGAAACCATGTAGTTGTGAAAACTCAGGTGTGCTATGTCTTTGTACATATGACAGTTCTAACAAAAGTATTGCTTCTCGTTTAATGAAGTGGTGGCACTTGTAAGGATTGTTTCAAAGTGAGCAAACAGTTAAGAACAATGCTTAGTAAGCTTGTAATTGCAGAGTTAGTAGATAGTGGAATTGTGGGTTGTTCCCACAGATGAATGCAGCTTCATATTGTAGTGGTTGTGTGTCAGTGTTAACATCCAAGAGAGGTTTCAACAGCCTTTTAGCTTCATGTGGGGTAACCATGGAAAGGACTTTGTTTTAAAAATAGCCATAAGAGAATGATGTTATATGCAAAGTAGGTAGGTGCCATCATCTGAAACCTTACATGTAGGAACCAGTATTAACTAATTAATAATTATCTCACTCTCCTTCCCTCTGTACATTCCCATCTAATTTACCAGCAGATTTTATTGGATTCATAAACAGTGGATACACAAAGTGATGTGACAGGAGAGGGCAAGTACCAGCTGTGTAACTTACCCAGTGATGAGTAATGCTTTCCTGAGGAAGCCTGCCTCTGTGGAAAGCACCTTGGCTAACGTGGTGAAGCTTTTCCCCAAGAGATGGACACCTGTAGATTTGAGTGGCAGCTTTTCACATGGCCTCTCTGAGAGCTGTAACCCTTAGCTTAGTGTGTGTGTTGGGTTGTTACGTGAGAAAGGTACATATGAACAATGAAAAGAATTTCTAAATAGAAGCTTGTTGAAAACTCTCCCTGCCCTCCAGCCCCCCTTTTGGAAAAGTTACCCATTAAATCCATTTGTTTGTAACAGATTCTGGCACTGCAAGGAATATTCTTGCTTTGCTGAGGCTTGGACAATACCCAAATAACTGGGACCAGATTCTGTTGAATGCTTTCGATGATCGTTGAGGAAGGTCACAAGAGAAGTGCCTCTGATTTTGGTGCCTGGGTTGTCCTTGCCCTGCTAACAGCATGGATGCTGCAGAAATTAATTGCACGTGGGTGGTTTTGTTTGTTTGCTGTATATTACAAGCTACAAATGAAATAGCATTAACCTATAGAATTTGAGCAACAAGTGTTCTTGTGACTTTCCAGTCTGGGCTGTTTGCTAGCTTATACTGACTGCTCCTTAAGATAGTAAAATTAATTCCATTGCCACCATGCAAGGCCAGGATTATGGACAACCTGTAGATCCATTGAACTGAAAGTTTAGCTCTGGCAAGAGCTAGTATTTGATACCGTGGCAGTCTACTGCAAATAGATTGCAGCAAGTGTTGGAAGAGGATGCTTCTCCATGTGGTCAGTCAATGACCATTCCTGTCTGATTCAGACAAGAGCTTGTCTATAGCTAGGCAATTTATCCACATGGTTTACCCTAGAAGCTTGAATATTGTGTTAAAGAGCTTGAATATTGTGTTTCTGAGGTTATTTGCGAACGAACAGATGGGTTGCTTTGGGTTACCTGAATCAAATGTGTTCCAGGTTCAGCAAAGTTCTTTTTGCCAAGATACAAACCTTGTTTTTAAGTGCAGAGTTGGCACAGTGCCTTGGCCATGTTTGGGGCTGGGTATTCAGTCTACTGCTCTCCCTGTCCATGCTGTCCACCTCCTTCCTCCTGCTTTTGTCACACTGCATATTTCCTAGCATCGCAGTGATGAAGTAGCGTCCAAGTTGCTGTGTCCCCACAGGTTTGGGGAGAGAAATGGACTGTATGGAACTAGTTTTTCTGTCTCTCAACTTAAACTTAGCCCATGAGTGTGGTAGGAAAATGTGTTGTGTTTGTGGTTCCACCTTCTGCTTCCATTAACTGAGCTTTTTCATCTCTTGTGACACTGGCTTCTTTATCTCCACTATGGGTAGCTGTGTGTATAAATACAGTGGTGGCTTAGCTTATGTGTACCTTGGTCCCAAACTACCAGGAGTACAGAGGGATCTGTGCTATTTCAGCTTAGCCTAGCTGCTTCCTAGCAACTCTCTGTGGGTTCAGTTTTGGTTCCCTAATCATTTTTAATCTGTGCAAATGATGCTGATTAGACTGAATGGGACTTAGCCAGGGAACTTAATTTAACATACCAAGCACATTAAGATAGGTGCATGCCCTGGTAGTGGTTATAGGCAGGAGAACATATAAGGTGATAAATTTAAGGCTGGGTGGGATATGTCTATGTTGCTGATTCAGGTAGATTCTTTTTTTATCTTGATTAGAGCCTGTGCTGTCAGATTATAACTTCTAATTTAAGGCAATGCACAGAACTTACTGTCATGGAAATTCTGTAAGGGCTGTTAAAAATCAGCTAGAGGTTCTTCACTGCTATGGCAGTGCATAGCCCATAAATTCCTGGTTTGCCTTATATCCCAAGGAACAGCAGACCCAAAAGGCATTTTAAGCTTCTCAAGTGCTTTGGACATGAAGCAAAATGACAGTTTGGCTCATGGGAAGGTGCCAGTGCTCTGGGACAAAATCCACTAGAAAAGGAACTTACCCTCTTTTATGAGTGGGTTATTTATACTTCCTCTGCTTGTGAGGGTACTGTGGGAAAAGTATAACTGGGTAGTCTAAGCAGCAGCCAAAGAACAGTTGGCCACAGATGACTCCTTGTGTCATTACAGAATGTGGTGCCTGTTTTTTCCAGGGTGGTCTGTAATCTTGTGAGCACTACAACTCAGGCACTTACTGCTTTCATTTTAGCCTGATAGGTGTAGATGCAGCATGGTTAAATGAATTGCTTAGGGCTGTCTCCTGTGCTTGGTTCTTGCTACGCTAAGGCCAGAGAAATATATATTGATAGCTGTTGAAATGGCAATCTGACTTTATGTGATGTTGTATCAGCCATTTTTCACCTAATAAGATTCTGATTTTTGCTAGCTTTTGTTCTGCTCCTGGTGTGATGGGAGAGCTAAGCTGTAAAATAATTGAGGTAGGGATTTGGAGATTTGCTGCAACCAACTTGTAATAAAAACAGCACAAAGAGAGATCCTCTCATATTTGTTTTCTATAAAGCCTTAGCCAATCAATAGAAATATATAAACTATTCCAAACAGCATCAGGGTGAAAGTTGTAATTATAGTTTTATTGATTAGTCATGAAGTTTTAATCAGAGCATAACCTCTGGGACTATTATTTTGTCAGTAGGGTTTTTTTTAATACATACTTTTCCTCCTTTGTACACTTTAATAATTACTGTGGTATAAATTGCTTTTAAATGTGAAATAGTAAGCCAAGCACTCTGTCATGTTAGGATTCCCAAGGCATCTCTTTACCCTTCCAGACTGTCTTCTTACAAAACAAAGAAATTGAGATTTGGAGCAGGAAACTGACACTGGATTTCTGGCTTTGCTGCTCCTTCACTGGTGAGCATAAACGAGTCAACTACCTTCACAGAATCATAGAATGATAAGGTTGGAAGGAACCTCAAAGATCACCCAGTTCCAACCCCCTGCCATAGGCAGCAACACCTCCCACTAGCACAGGTCACTCAAGACCTCCTCCAGTCTGGCCTTGAACACCTCCAGGGAGGGAGCAGCCACAACCTTCCTGGGCAACCTGTGCCAGTGTCTCACCACCCTCACTCTAAAGAACTTCCTCCTAACATCCAGTCTAAATCTTCCCTCTACCACTTCAAACCCATTGCCCCTTGTCCTGTCATTGCANTCATGAGGTTGGCCTGGGCCCACCTCTGCAGCCTATCCAGGTCCCTCTGGATGGCCTCCCTGCCATCTGTGTCCTTCTTGCGGATCAATAAAATGTGAGCATGTGTTAAGCTTAAAGGTATGCTAGTGCTGGCTGATTTGTGTTTTGAATGTCACCCAGTGAAAATAATAAAAATATATAAAAGGATAACAATGCAAAAGTGGCATTGAGATATGTTAAACTGTATCTATATGGCTTTAAAATGGCAGAGGGGAGATTGAAACTGGATGTTAGGAGGAAGTTGCTTGCAGTGAGGGTGGTGAGACACTGGCACAGGTTGCCCAGGGAGATTGTGGAGCACAGAATCACCCAATGTGATCTTTGATCACGTTGGGTGTTTCTGTGCTCCACAACCTCCCTGGAGGTGTTCAAGGCCAGGTTGGATGAGGCCTTGAGTGACCTGTACTAGTGGGAGGTGTCCCTGCCTAAGGCAGGGGGTTGGAACTAGATGAGCTTTGAGATCCCTTCCAACCTTACTATTCTATGATTCTATATGGGAGAAATCAGGCAGATGTGAGCTCTTGATTTTCATAGCAGCCACTCTTCTGTATTCTTTACAGCCTGTGTAAATTCATGGGAAACACAGGCCCCTGGAACTGGTGTGGTCCAGTTTCCCAGTTCCAGGCTAGGAGGCACAAAACTAAGCAGTAAAAAGACAGTGGCTGTGATGTGTTTGGGTGGGTCTTTTTTTTTCCTTCTTAGGCAGGAGGAATATAGAAGGCTAATCTCATCTCCAGGAGTGGGATAAAGAAAAGTACATTCAGAATCTGACCCTGTTACACAGTTATTTTTTCCTATAACTGAATCTTGCTGTACAGAGACTCTGAATTGCCCATAATGCATGAAAAATTACTTACCAAGACAGAGCCAAAACTCTCAAAGGCAGATACATGGTATATCATCCCATCTCATCAAGGAAGGAGACGGCTGAATAGTACATAAGTTACCAAGGAGGGGAAAACCCTTATTATGCCACTTGTGTAACTGAAATTTGGAGGTAGGAAACACACTTAGTGCACCCAGGGCTTTGGAATTTTTTCTCTTGACTCTGCATTGCCCTGTATGTTTAGTCTGCCTGTATCTTTACAGTGAGCTGCCAAATGTGCTTGGAAAACATGATATCATGGGGAGTGGGAAGGAGAACCAGATGTTCTAAAGTTTTACTTTTAATATGCTAAGGCAGTGCAAGTAACTCAGAGAAGGAGCAGTGTTTTTAACCTTGTAGTGCCCATTTACTCTGCTCTCCCCAGACCCCATCTGCAGTCCTGTGAGCAGTTCTGGAGCCCCTAGCACAGGAAGGACATGGAGCTGTTGGAACAGGTCCAGAGGAGGCCGCAAAGATGCTCAGAGGGCTGGAGCAGCTCTGCTGTGAGGACAGGCTGAGAGAGTTGGGGCTGTGCAGCCAGAAGGCTTCCAGGGGACCTTATAGTAGCCTTCCAGTATCTGAAGGGGCCTACAGGAAGGCTGGGGAGGGACTACTGACAAGGTCTTGCAATGCCAGGACAAGGGGCAATGGGTTTGAAGTGGCAGAGGGGAGATTGAAAGTGGATGTTAGGAGGAAGTTGTTTGCAGTGAGGGTGGTGAGACACTGGCACAGGTTGCCCAGGGAGGTTGTGGAGCACAGAAGCACCCAACATGAGCTTTGATCACGTTGGGTGATTCTGTGCTCCACAACCTCCCTGGAGGTGTTCAAGGCCAGGTTGGATGAGCTCTTGAGTGACCTGTACTAGTGGGAGGTGTCCCTACCTACGGCAGGGGTTGGAACTAGATGATCCTTGAGGTCCCTTCCAACCTTACCATTCTATGATTCTATGTTTGTTGCCTTTCTGAAACTTGGGCTACCTACAAGGCTCTGATGGAAACTCAGAGGGAAGGATGGAAGCTTTGGCTATCCTCTGAGACAGTTTTGAATGGTTAGGTAAGGATGGCTGCCTTCAGAGATGACAAACTGCATTGTCCCCAGCAAGAAGGATTTTGGCATAGTGTCACACTTAACTTTTTTTCCAAAATATAAGAAATTAAACCTATTGAATCAATTTGGATTGTAATGTCCAAAAAGCTGTGATATCCCTGTGTGGCACCACAGGGCAAGGTGAGGATAGGTATTTCAAGGTGAAATTCCAAGCTCATTCATGTATTCCAGAGTGCTTGCACTTAAGAAACTTCTGTGATAAAAGCAAAGTGTGTGGTTCATCTGTGATTAGCATCTGACCCTCAGTATTAATAACTTGGGAATTTTTTTATCTGTTGTTGGGATGTGTCAAATAGTAAAGCTTCTTAATGCAGGAATTATCTTTCTGGGGAATTCAGTGAGCTTTCTCTGCTAGCCCTGACTTGTGCCTTAGAAGAAGCAAGACCAAATGCAAGCAGCTCTGCAGCTTACAAATAATGACTCTGTAGAATGACATTTTGAGTGTGCTTTTAATTCAAATAAAGAAGTGCACTTTCTACATTATTTTAGGCATGTTTTTTTAAACAAAACAAAACCCAAGACTTTTTTGTTGTGGTAGCCAACATTTATGTTGTCTTACCTCTCTCTGTCCGTGAATCAGCCTCTTTTCCCTTCTCCTCTGGCCATATCTTTTGAAACAGTTTACTAGTTCCAGTTTAGTGGAATAGGAATTGCTGAAAGTGTACAGGTATGAACTCCATGAGAGAAACTGGCTAGGTCCAAGAAGAAAGTTGCTATCAATGCCATTTCTGAGGCAAAGGCAGAAGTGTGAGTCAGGCAGGTCCACAGAGTACTACCATGAGAAAATCTCCAGCAGTATAATCGGTCAGGATTTTACAGCATGGTAAGCCCCTAAGATCTGCTTGCAGGAGCCCAGTCTGACAAGCATGAAGCATCTGTTCACATCAGACGTGAAATTAAGATTTAAGCTATTTCAAAGTCCAAATCTTGTGTGTTGGAAAATGTGGCTTTGCAGTTCAGCAGGCAAGTTGGGCACTAAGGAGAGTTGCATCCTGTTAAATGATTGATGCAGCAAAGATGTGATTTAGTACTTACTGTGTCTAGACTTTGGGTTAATGGCTTTGATTTTTTTAATTGCCCCTTTTCTAAGAACTGAACTCATAAATGGGCAAAACTCTTTAAAAACAAAAAGCCAAGTTTTCTGCTTTGCACCCTGTCTCCTCTCAAGGTGGTATGGGCTGGCAGACTTTTCTGTTCAAAGTAGTATGCAAAGTCAAAGTTTGGGGCCTCTTTTATGGTACTTAAGCATTTTTTGGCAATTTTCATTGATGAATGCCTGTCAGTTTAGGTGTGAATGTGTCTTTTGTGCTGTGCATATCTGGGTGCATGTATACATTGAGAAGGGGAACATGCTGACCCTGGCAGGATGAGCAGTGGTGGAGACTGCAGCAGTGTAGGTGGTCTGCTGAAATAATCATGGAGTGAGTTGAAAATGTTCATAAATTAATCTAGGTGAGGTCAGGTCTGCAGTACAGATGCTGCAGGATATTTGCCAAGTCCCTATGCAGAAGCATGGCTGAGCAGTGTTGGATGTGAAGGTGAAATTGCTGCAGTTAAAAGCAAGTGTAGAAGGAGCATAGTTAGGGCAGATAGAAACTCAAATTAGAGCTGCAGCTGAAAATTGGTTGTAAATAAAGATGAATGAAGGCATGAATCCACAAATGCTGCCAGCAAATGCATCATACAATTAAAGGCTGAAACAGCTCATTAAGAACTGTCAAGCACTGAACCAGCCACCCATGCTGATGTTCTCTTGCATGCTCCATGTTAACTGCATGTATTGCCTCTTCATTAGCTGCCCCTCCTAGATTGCTTTGTGATTATCTGCTCAATTCAGGGCTTAGGGGACATGCTGCTCTGCAGTAGAGAGCAGAAACATGGTGACTGTTGTCTCTTTTCTTTCAGTCCTTCAATTCAGTGATTTCAAAATATTTGTAGCTCAAAGTGTCTATAGAGGATAGATAATTTGGGTTAAAAGAGTGTAAGTGAGAAATCATTTTAAAGGCTTTCCTGATGGATTTCCTGGCTTGTAAGATACTCTGCCAAAGTCAGCTTTAGAAATGTCTGAGGTAGTTCAAGGTAAGTTTATTCCAAAGTAAGGTTCTGTACAGGGTTTGTCAGGAATAACTATTTCTGAATAGCTCCACATGAGAACAACCCCATAATCATAGAATCATAGAATGGTAAGGTTGGAAGGGACCTCAAGGATCATCTAGTTCCAACCCCCTGCCTTAGGCAGGGACTCCTCCCACTAGTACAGGTCACTCAAGGCCTCACCCAACATGGCCTTGAACACCTGCAGGCAGGTGGTGGAGCACAGAATCACCCAACGTGATCAAAGGTCACATTGGGTGACTCTGTGCTCCACCACCTTCCTGGGCAACCTGTGCCAGTGTCTCACCACCCTCACTGCAAACAACTTCCTCCTAACATCCAGTCTAAAACTCCCATCTGCCAGTTTAAACCCATTCCTCATCACCCTCTCATTGCAAGACCTTGTCAGTAGTCCCTCCCCAGCCTTCCTGGAGTCCCCTTCAGATCCTGGAAGGCTACTCTAAGGTCTCCTGGAAGCCTTCTCTTCTGCAGGCTGCAGAGCCCCAACTCTCTCAGCCTGTCCTCACAGCAGAGCTGCTGCAGCCCTCTCAGCATCTTCGTGGCCTCCTCTGGACCTGCTCCAACACTTCCATGTCCTTCCTGTGCTGGAAGTGAAAAATCCTTTAAGTGAAAAGTCTGTAGAAAAGAGTAAGGGATCAATGAAAGGAAAATTCTTGATAAAATACAATGTAGTTGAAATTTCCATGTTCTGGGCCAATGTAACCCCAGGAGAGTGGGCAAACTATAAAATCCTAGTCATCTTTCAACAGGAGACTTCATGTGTTTGCAGAAAATACTGCCTGTGTTCTCGTGCCTGGAATCTCATTAACATTTGTCCTCCTGTAACACAGCCCGACCCCACTTGGGTCCCTGGAAACAGTTTTATGCTGGATAGGATGCTCCATGCTACTTTTGCTGCAAGAACAGTTTGGCTGGTGGATGTGATTCATTTCTTAAGCCTTTTAAAATAAGTTTAACAGGCATTCAATGCTGGAAGAGTTGCTGGGACAGATTGGATTGTGCAGGTTATCCTGGAGGTTGAATTAAAATTTTGCTCTTTCTCAGCTTTAAGGCTTCTGTGTTTAAATGTTGTAGTAAATTATATTGACCAGGTTAAGGAAGGTACTTTGTTCTAAAGAAATTCACATATTTGATTTTTTGCCACTTAAATTTAACCCAACTGCTTGTGATTGTACAGAGCAACTTCAGAATCTGTGAGACACTTATTTTGTGCTGGGGTGGAAAAGATGTGCATAATAGCAGGCTGCTTTCANCCAATGTGATCTTTGATCTTTGATCACGTTGGGTGATTCTGTGCTCCACAACCTCCCTGGAGGTGTTCAAGGCCAGGTTGGATGAGACCTTGAGTGACCTGTATTGGTGGGAGGTGTCCCTGCCTATGGCAGGGGGTTGGAACTGGCTGATCTTTGAGGTCCCTTCCAACCTTACCATTCTTTGATTCTAAGGAAGTTTTAGATTTACTTTCAAAAATGAAGGAAAACTCTGATTGAACTTTGACTGATCAATTCAGTTATGCAAAGCACACACAAATTTCAAAACACCTGCAGTGAGAAGTATCTCAATAAAAGTGTTTAATGTCAGCTTGTTCCCAGTTCTTTGCCCATTAGTTGATATAATTGGTGTTGCAGTTTCCCCTCCCAGTGAAGAGAACACCACACAAATTTCCACTGCTTGAAGGCAAAAGTTTCCAAAGGTGTATCTGACATAGCAAAGGGAGAGACAGGCAGGGAACCCACGTCAGGAGTTATAAGGCATACAGCTGGGCAACTGAAGAGCCACAGGTGAGGAAGGCAGTCTGAGGGAGGTGCAGAAGTCCAGGCTGAGAGGGCTACTGAAGTGATGGACAAGGAGCCAGCTGAGGACTTGAGGCAGATGGGTGGAAAGGCTTAGCCAAGATGTCCTTTGAGAAGTGTGTGGTGGTGCAGGTGGTGCACTAGAGCAGGAAGAAGGGAGCTCTGAAAAACAATCTGAGCTGACTTAGGTTTGACAATGCCTGGATGAAATAACACCTGGTAAAACAGCTCTCCAGGTTCCAGGTGAAGTTGTCAAAGGTGGAAACATGGAGGAAGTTGAAAACACTTGTGTAAGAGCTGTGGTTTTCCAAATGTTTGTGGCATTTGGCCACTGTGAATGTTCTCATCTCAGCAATAATGTGTTTTTAAGCTCTGGGAAGTGCTGAGATCTGAGGGATCTTGCTGGGTGAGATTTCTCTTTGAAGAAATATTTCCTACCAGCATACAGGGGAGTTGCAGTTAAATTAATGAAGGCCCTATTGTGTCAGCAGAGGAAAAGATGGGACAAAGAGCTTGGCATTGTCTAAACTTTCCCATCCAAAGCCCATTAGTCAGAACTTGTTCTCTCCATGGGACTTAAATTAGGCATGGAGTCACCTGTTCATGACCCCAGCAGGGGTTAAATCCAGCACAGGGCTGCATTTAACAGTGCTGGAGGGGCACATCCATGCTGTGTATGAGTGTGAGAGGGGAAAATAACCCAGGTTTTATTTTGAAGATGAACACTTTCTTTTTGGGGCTGGTACTTAAAGCAGAATCTAGTAGTGGTAAGTACATGCACTGGACAGTTTCTGTCATCCCTGGAGACAATTTCCTTATTAAAATAGGTGTTAATGCTTCAGTTCCCCACTGTGGTTGTGCTCTAGCAGGCAGCACAGCCTGCTGACAAGCACATGTGGAAGGACTTGTTCACAACTTGAGTTGTGACCCACAGCAAATTACAGACCGTGGAAACTTGGTTTTGCTCTGTCTTGGTCAATAGGGCAGCTGTTATTTAGATGAAGGTTTATTGGTGTTTGAAGTGTTATGGGTCAATAATTGCAGCAGTTGAGGCTGCTTTGCTCAAAGAAGATGTGAAACCAAATGACAAGTGTGTATTTCGTGTCTCTGTTAATCTTCCTGGCTGTGGAAAGGGTGAGGCAGTTCATCTTCCCTCTACAAATACAACTGAGTGCTCACCACCTCCCCTGCTATCTAATGTTCCCAACCCAAGACTTGTGATCAGAGATTAGAAACAATTATTTGGAGGGTGAATACTTCTCTAATCTCATACCATCACATCCAAAAAGTTCATTTATTTTCCTCTCCTGTTGGAAGGGAAAAGTACTCCCACCTGGAGTCCTGTGTGCAGCTCTGGAGCCCTCAGCACAGGAAGNTGATCCTTGAGGTCCCTTCCAACCTTACCATTCTATGATTCTATGATCTGACTTGCCTATTATTTTAATAGTTCAGTTATCCAATGAATGAAAAAGGACCTGTTTCACATTTCAGATTAAAAACAGCTTTCTACTTAGAAGTGAGCATCTGACATCTGAGGTAACTCAGATTGTCATATTTTTTAACCTATTTCAGGAAGCAATATTAAAAAAAATCCCACAATGAAAACCCAAACACAAAACCCCAAAACCAACCCCCAACAACCAAGGCAAAATCCAACAACAACAAAACAAACCTGAGCTATAAGCTAGGTTTGTTTTGTTGTTGTTGGATTTTGGCTTGGATTTTAGGTTTGAGTATGGTTGGAGCTAATGTAGAGTGCACTTGAAAAAAAACTCAACAAGCAAGTACCCCAAAACTTCAAAACCATTTTTCTTGTTTCTTCTCTTTCAACAAACCTTGCTCCATTTTTCTTGCTCTTTCTACATTATGTTGGAGCAGGCAATCCTGACCTTTGAGAATGGGGTAAGAGATTAGAGTTTTGTTACCAGATTGGCTGCAGCCTAAACATCTGTCCCTTGATAAATCATAGCCTCTTTATAGTCATCTTTGTGCAGCAGCTTCTCCCCCAAGATGGGTCAGTGATTGTCTTGCACAGGTATTGTGAGCTTTAGTTTCAAGTCTCCCTGCCTATGAAGTTGTGTAGTGTAATAAATTAGATTCTTAGTTAAGAATAAGTTATGCAAATGGCATAGAAGTATAACTCTCCCCAGGTATGTTCCTTGAGTTCTGTATTAAGTGTATCTGCATGGTGAATGCCAGTTAAAGCATCCCAGCCTACACAGACAATTGAAGTCACTAATTAAAATCTTTTAGAAAGAGTTCTAAATGGTTTTAAGATGCAACACTGAAATTATTTGTGCAGCTTACACTGTGTTTCTGTACCCTGTTTTCAAACTAGGCTTAGCTGTGCAAACCAGAGCTTTGCTTGGAGTCAGTGAGTGCAGGTTCTTAAATCACCAGCCACTAACATATTCCAGAGCAGTTCTCTGTCCTCTTCTCCTGCTTTGTAGCAGAGTGATTGACTAATTACTAAGTGAAAATAAGTTGATCTTTGATGCTCACATAAGCCCAGGTTAGTGCAGAGAACAGATCTGCTTGTTAGGTGCACGTGAGGTGCCAGCATCTTAACAGAATGGACTCTTTGTCTTTGCTTTCCAGTAGCCTGTCATAGGAGCATGGGTAATGTCTGACTGTTACTACAGAGGAGTGTTCAGACCCTATGGGTGCAGGAGCTTTTCAGAGTGTGGCTCACCTGTGCAAGGTGGATGCCAGGCTGCCTGAGGAAATGCTTTCTCTGGCTGCTCTCCATAGGGGTACAAAGCTGCTAATAGTGTTGTACCAGCTGTGTCTCAGGGGCTGAGCAAAAACAACCACCTATTAACCCAATTAAAAAACCCAGAGTGAGCCAGTAATAGCAGCTGTGACCCTGTTCTGTCCTCTTTCACATGTTTCTGGATACATCTCTTGCACAGATCATGCCTGCAAACTGTGGGGCAGGTGCCTAAAACAAATACACAGGTTATCTTTGATTCTGTACTGAATCCTCCAAAATCAGTCATGGAGAAAATGATTAGCCTGGAGCACAAAGTATGGAAGCAAAAGACTAAGTAGGAGATGTTAATGTTTGGATAATAACTCTGAAGATCAGGAGGAGTTTTGCTCTTTTCTTAAGATGTTGTCATTGACTTATGTTTGGCTTTGCCAAAAGAAAAGAACATAGTGGACAGAGGAGCAAGGACCTGCTGGTGAATAGAAGTGGTGCCATGGTGGTTTGCAGACATGTGCTTACTGCAGAAATTGCAATGGGTTCCTTCTCGTGCACCCAGCTACTTCAGATTATGTGTTACATTAACCACAAAATCATTTAAAAAAAAAGAAAAAAGTTCTTTTGGTTTTCTTTGGGAGTTTTCTTCAGCAATTTTTATGATAGGCTGTTTGCTTCCCTGAGCAAGCAGTGAGCTGTGCATGCCTTGCAGCCTGCAGCGTTTCTTGGCTATTGAATCATGAAGGCCTTGCACCAAACCCCATTATAAGCAGGGCTTTATCCTCTCTTTGTTCTTCATTTTATGCCTTGTATTGTTATGTGGAGAGAAATGCTCACCAGCCTTATGCTGATGAATTAGATGAGTGCTGCCTAATTTTGAGCAGCTGCCCCTATGCAGAAATTAGTGCTTTAAGGTGAGGTGTTTCCAATAAACTTGGATGAGCCCATGCTAAAGCAACAGGTTTCAGATATATTGAAGCAAACTATTTACACTAGTATTAGCCTGGCTTTGCTGGGACAGAATCCTGGGCCAGCCGTGGGCTGCAGACCATTAGCAGTTTGGAATCAGCTGGGGCAGTTGCCTGAGCTGGCCACAGGTGTATCCCAGCCCCACCCTCAACGTGATGCCCGCTAGAAAAGGAGGGAGCTTGCTGAGGCTAGAGGTCTCCTGGTGACCTGCTCCTCTTCCTTCTCAGGCTTGCTTTCCTGTTTAGTGTGACCACTGTACGTGCACTGGGCTGAATACAGCTTTGTGTACTTCATACTGGCGTTGTATTGGTCTGGCTCTTCGTCAAAGGCATTTTCAATTGAACCTGCAGGTCTCTCCTCGTCTGCTGGGGAGGTGTTCATCAGGTGACAGAGCAGCTGCCCCGGTTTAGTCCCACATACGGGCTAAACGTGGAGGACAAGTGTACGTAAAGGAGCTTTGTGTTGACTGCAAGTCGCTTTTGAGACTTCAGTTGCATTGAGCCATCGGTCAGAGCAGCCAGGAAAGTCTGGTTCTGACACGAATGTGACCAGCAGATGGCAGCATTGATGCATGCAAGGAGCATCCCAAAGCTGAAACACTTTCACCCTGCGCTGCCAGAGGAAAAGAAATTCCCTTCGTTTCACTGGCAGACATACTCTCTTAGCAATACACAGATAAATGGGAAGAAAATAGCTCTATTTTTAGCTTTTTTTTTTTCCTAACCGGCTAATTCAAGTCATTAAAAATGCACTTTGGTTTGCATCTAAATATTGGTCTCAGCATTTGACCTGGTAATGATTTAAGGCAAGGAGTTTGAAATTCAGTGCTCTTTTGTTCAGAAGTGCTTACAGTGTCAAAAGTCCAGAAGGGCAATAGATGTTCCCTCCTTGGAGGTGTTCAAGGTCAGGTTGGAGGAGGCCTTGAGTGACCTGTACTAGTGGGAGGTATCCCTGCCTATGGCAGGGGGTTGGAACTGGCTGATCTTTGAGGTCCCTTCCAACCTTACCATTCTATGATTCTGTGTTAGAATTGTCAGTTCTGCATACCTGCTCTGGAAACTAGCGGCAACTTTGCTCGTAGCTGTGAAATCAGGTTTGTTCAAGTTTAAATCTGAAAATCCTTGAGCCTTTTGTTTCAGTGCTATGGTCTTTTTGCTCTTATAGTATGTATACATGTGCATTGACATGGGGAAGAGAGTCTAAGAGCTGGAGAACTGTGTTACCTGGCATGGTAAATAAGGAAGGAGCTTATAGGGCAGCATCTGTTTTCCCCCTGAACTCAGTCTGTAGGATCTTGATTCTGTCTTTCTGCTTCCATCAAAGATGGGGATAACTCTAGGCTCTAGAGCTTGCTTGGGAAAATGAGTGTGGCCCCTATCAACAGGGTGCTATTGTCTGATGCCTTAACGCCATCCAAGGTAGCTGAGGGCCCAGTTCTGTGCCCTCTGCATGGCTGGCTGTGCAGATGCTCAGCAGAGAGCTCATTTGTCACAGGGTCATCCCCAGAATTGGTAGGATGCACCAGAATGGCCTCAGTCTGGCAGGCTGCATTGTGCTCTTCCATGGCAAGCAACTGGCCACATCTATGTGAATAGCCAAGAGATTAGAAAGCAATTTCTTTCTGGGATCCTGGTGGTTAGGGAGGTGAACAGACCCCCACTGAGCAAGGTCACATTATTGTCAGTCTTCCACAACTGTTTGTCTGGTAGTGACTGCAGGTAAAAAAGCTTCTCCGTGGCCAGTTGCTGTGGAGCACAATTCTCTTTCACCCTTGCTTGTGCAATTTCCTTATAGCAAATTTTTTAGATGCCTGAAAATTTAAGCCTGAATTCTCTTGGGACAGCACAGTAGTACTGTGTGCAGTTTTGGAGCTCCCAGCACAGGAACTGTTGGAGTAGGTCCAGAGGAGACCACGAAGATGATCAGAGGACTGGAGCAGCTCTGCTGTGAGGACAGGCTGGGAGAGTTGGGGCTCTGCAGCCTGCAGAAGAGAAGGCTTCCAGGAGACCTTAGAGTAGCCTTCCAGTATCTGAAGGGGGCCTACAGGAAAGCTGTGGAGGGACTACTGACAAGGTCTTGCAATGACAGGACAAGGGGCAATGGGTTTAATCTGGCAGAGGGAAGATTTGGACTGGATGTAAGGAGGAAGTTCTTTACAGTGAGGGTGGTGAAACACTGACACAGGTTGCCCAGGGAGGTTGTGGCTGCTCCCTCCCTGGAAGTGTTGAAGGCCAGGTTGGATGAGGCCTTGAGTGACCTGTGCTAGTGGGAGGTGTCCCTGTCTATGGCAGGGGGTTGGAACTGGCTGATCCTTGAGGTCCCTTCCAACCTTACCATTCTATGATTTACTGTACTGCTGCTGCTTGAACATACTCAGCTAGGAAAGTAAACCCTGGAGATGTGAGTTGTGTTCTTTTTAACTTTAGAAGATGCTGTGGTGATTGAGATCTGAGTGTAACAGAGTTGAGATTTTTCTGCACCCATCTGTCCTTATTGTTTGTTGTTTGGGTTCTTTTTTAACTCTGGGCTGATAAGGTATATGTGAAAGTATTTCTCTATACTTCCCTTCAGAGACCCACATCTGACATCAAAAGGCTGCTGAGATTGTTATTGATGGTAAGATACACACGTAGGAACGAAGAAGGCAACACCTTGGAAGTTCAGGAGCACAGTGAAAATGTCACTGTTCAGTCTGATGTTGGCAGTTGCAGCTGGTGGCTTTTTTAGTGGCAGAAGTGCCCTGTGAAGCCAGTGTGACAGCGCAGCCCGGGTGACACGAGCCTTTATTTCCTTTCAGAACAGCACAATGTAATCGCCGGTTTTGTTCTTGTGCAGCCACTGACTGCCTTGTAAGCGCAAATTCAAATGGGAGGAACATCAAAGTTAATTCGAAATGAAATGCACCCCAAGTAGTCTGGGGGAAATGGAGACATGACTTTGTAGCCACCCTTCTCCTGCCAAAACTGCAGCACCCCAGATGTCAGGAAGCCACGCTGCGCTCTTTGTCTGCTCTTGATTGACTAGATTGTTTTCATCCCAGCCTTTTTAAAGCTTTCCTCCTGCCTCCGTGTTTTTAAGGAATAAAAAGCTAATATAAGGACATGGAGTGTTATGAAGCATGAAGTTCTATAAATATTTATGCTGAACTATCAAAAAACTTGACAGTTCTTATTTTCCTGACAGATTGGGGTCACTTGTTATTTTTGACCCTGAGAATTGAAGAGCACATGGAGTTAGATCTGTTTGTAATGGCTTTTGGATATTGTTGTCTGGTAAACTTGTAGGAATGAAACAGGCTAACAGACTTTTTCTGGGTGTCTTGGTGAAAATGGAACTTAAACCTTGTACTGTTACCCACAAGTGACCACTCAAGGTACTGTCTCTGTGCAATCTGGCAGTGGATTCATAGACTTCCTTTGGCACACGCAGCCTTCTGAGTTAGCAACTTGATTTACAATAGGCAGTTTTCACCTAGGCTGCTCTAGCTTGAAGTACTCAGTGATCACCTTTACATGTAGGAACCACAGCGTGTTGCTGAGCCCAGTGCTGGATGGGGTCAAGGAAGACTAAAAACCTAATGAAGGTTCACGGTGTCTCCACTGTTCTGCCACCAGCGCTGCTTTAAATAGCCCTGGGGGCAGCTGAAGCAAATTCTCCTTAGATGTGTAAGTGCTGATCAACAGGTGTTATTTTAGAGAGATCATAGAATGGTAAGGTTGGAAGGAACCTCAAGGATCATCTAGTTCCAACCCCCTACCATAGGCAGGGACACCTCCCGCTAGTACAGGTCACTCAAGGCCTCGTCCATCCTGGCCTTGAACACCTCCAGGGAGGTTATGGAGCACAGAATTGCCCAACGTGATCTTTGATCATGCTGGGTGATTCTGTGCTCCACAACCTCCCTGGGCAACCTGTGCCAGTGTCTCACCACCCTCACTGTAAAGAACTTCCTCCTAACATCCAGTTTCAATCTCCCCTCTGCCAGGGGCTTGTAACTCTCAGAGACTTTCAGGATCCTCCTTCCTGAAAATTATGTGGACGTGAGCTTGACTCCTACCTGAAGCTGAAGTGGCCAGAGCTGGGATTTTCAGACAAGCTGGAGGCTTGTGGCAACAGCCTCATTATTGTATTCAGCTACAAGGGCTTTACTCGCCTGGTAAACTCATTGTGTAGGAAGGGCTCTATCTAATGATTCACCTTGAGTGAAATCCAGCATGTGGTAAACCTTGACTATATTGTCTGCAGCTGAAGCTAGCCAGCGTCTCTTGCTGTCAGTCACTAGAGGGCACAAAGGACCTTCCTAGGAAAGAAGTTTATTGTTCTTTGAGTCCTGAATCTCCGGTTTAGATCTGTGAAAGTGGGGAGGGAAGAATTCCTGTGGCTGCCAAAAGACAGGATGGCTTTGGGTTTTTAATTTAATTACTGTTTTTTTCACCACCCGAAGCTAACTTCTACTTTAGAAGTTAAACATGTCAAGGATACTTCATTTTCTTTTTGGTGTAATTTTGTGTGCAGAAAACATTCAGCTCTCAGCAAACAAAAGTTGCTCACAAACAGCTTTTGAGTTCAGCTCACATCATTACAAATACTATTTCCCCGTTTCTCAGGTTTCTGTACTGGGAACCATCTGCAAGTGTTTTCCAGTTTGACAAGTGAGGCAGCAAGAGGGATTGCTCTCTGAATGTATGCTTCTCTTACAGGTTGCATGCCTCATACGAGTCCCATCCGAGGTTGTCAAGCAGAGGGCCCAGGTGTCTCCTTCCTCCAGCACCCTCCGGATTCTCACTCACACCTTGTATCACGAGGTGAGTTCAGAGCGAAATCTCAAAGCACTTGCTTCACCCTTCCCACTCACTGCCATACACATGCAGGAGCATTCATAGAATCATAGAATGGTAAGGTTGGAAGGAGACCTCAAGGATCATCTAGTTCCAACCCCCTGCCAGAGGCAGGGACACCTTCCACTAGCACAGGTCACTCAAGGCCTCATCCAACCTGGCCTTGAACAGCTCCAGGGAGGGAGCAGCCACAACCTCCCTGGGCAACCTGTGCCAGTGCCTCACCACCCAACGTGATCTTTTTTACACCCTCACTGTAAAGAACTTCCTCCTAACGTCCAGTTTCAATCTCCCCTCTGCCACTTCAAACCCATTGCCCCTTGTCCTCTCATTGCAAGACCTTGTCAATAGTCCCTCCCCAGCCTTCCTGGAGCCCCCTTCAGATACTGGAAGGCTACTCTAAGGTCTCCTGGAAGCCTTCTCTTCTCCAGGCTGCAGAGCCCCAACTCTCTCAGCCTGTCCTCACAGCACAGCTGCTGCAGCCCTCTCAGCATCTTGGTGGCCTCCTCTGGACCTGCTCCAACAGTTCCATGTCCATCCTGTGCTGGGGGCTCCAGAACTGCACACAGGACTGCAGGTGGGATCTGAGGAGAGCAAAGGGGCAGAATCCCCTCCCTGCAACATTATTCCAGCTGTGTGCTCTCCCAACACTTTCCCATCTATTCTCCTGTTGTTAAAAGCAGTTAGTATGTTATGTTTGAGGGAGCCACACCCACACCTCCCCCATGTGCATGCACTTACATGCACACTCTAAAATACTTTTTCCTTCTCTCTTTACGTGATGTACTTACTTTAAAAAAACAGAACGAACCCAGCAAAACCTAACCAAACAACAAAGCCAAAATACCAAATATGGAATTTAGCTTTCCTGCTTCCAAAGTTCTGCTTGCATTGTGCAAACAGTCCTTGTGTGGAACGAGAGAACATCAAGTTTCTGTAATCTAGGCTTTGCTGAATGGTTTCTAGTTTTTTAAAGCAGGCTTTGGAGAGGTTATCCTAAAGGTACCATTTCAGAGAAGCTTTGTAGGAGCTGTGGCAATCAGTGCTGATCCATTTTTTTAACTTCTGGAACACAAGAGCTTTTTGTCATCTGTTCAGTAGTTCTGCTGTTTATTCCTGCAGAATGCTGTTCCTAAGTGTTTTCACTGAGTCTCACAAGGGGTGGGAAACCTTGCACACATTTCTGTGTATGGAAGCCAGGAAGACAAAAATATGCTCTTTAAATGATGCACCTGGTTTTTATTTGCTTGTAAAGGGAAACTATTGAGAGAACCTTGCAGAAGAGGGTTGCTGAAACTTCATTCTGTGACTTGGACATTCAGCTCTAAAAGCTGATGCTCTCAAATACCTCTGGTTTTCCCTTTCTTTCTAGCTGGCCAGAGAACTGTGAGACTTTCCAAACACTGAATCAACTGTCCTAGAAGACATTAAGCATAATTTTATAAACACTTTCAAAACAATTCAATTGTTTTGAATGTTATCAGCTGGTTAAAAACACAAAATATTTGTCTTGATAAAAGCTCTGAATGAAGGCTAAGAATGTGAACGTAGGAAGCTGTTATCCTATGAGTTCATATCTGAAGGGGGCTCCAGGAAGGCTGGGGAGGGACTATTGACAAGGTATTGCAATGCCAGGGCAAGGAGCAATGGGTTTGAACTGGCAGAGGGGAGATTTAGACTGGATGTTAGGAGGAAGTTGTTTGCAGTGAGGGTGGTGAGACACTGGCACAGGTTGCCCAGGAAGGTTGTGGAGCACAGAATCACTCGACACTCAATCTTTGATCACGTTGGGTGATTCTGTGCTCCACAACCTCCCTGGAGGTGCTCAAGGCCAGGTAGGACGAGGCCTTGAGTGACCTGTACTAGTGGAGGTGTCCCTGCCTGTGGCAGGGAGTTGGAACTAGATGATCCTTGAGGTCCCTTCCAACCTTACTATTCTATTCTATGGTTTATGGCATAGTGGAGATTTCCAGAAAAAAATCTTGGGCAAGTAGAATTTGATGTCCTCTCTCTCTCTGCCTTCTTGCCCTTTGAATTGTAACTGTAGAGAGTGTTTTTTTGTTTCTCTGTACTGATTTTTGTGAACAATAGTTAAATGATCTTTGAAATGAACATAAAACCCTCTGGCACTGTAAATCATGGAATTCACTGGACAACTTTATAATCAATATAGTCGATTTGCAAGAAGTTCAGGTCTGACACTCAGCAGGCTGTAATGCTTGCCTCCTAATCACCGATAAATTGTGGTCTTTGGCAGACTAATTCCCTACAGCTGATGCTTTCTTTTGTTTGTTTACAGGGCATTCAAGGACTTTATCGGGGTTATAAAAGCACAGTATTAAGAGAGGTAAAAACCTTTGTCATTCTTTTTCTCTGTTCTTTATTAAAAAATTGATTCCTTTACCTCACTTTGTTTCCTGACGAGAGGTAGCAGTTTAACTGAGATCAATTACTCTAACCATGAGCTCTAAATCCTAGTGTTTTTCATCCTATGTAAGTTCCTGGCCTGTAGTTTAAGCAGAACACTGGTAACAGTGCAGTAGAAAAATCTGTGATACATGCGAAAAGGCAGCTGCCATCCTGTCTCAGTTGCTACTAAATCATAAAAGGGTGGAAATGTATGTTCAGGCGATGAAAACTATAAAAGAAGACTCAAGGAAGTTTCGAGTACATTGTGATTGCATCATGTGAAGTATCTGTGCTAACAATGGTGAACTGGTGGCAGCAGGCCAAATTTGACACAGACAGATTTAGACCTTCCTTAAATATATTTGTCATCAGATACCAGGGGATTAGCTGTCATCTGTATGTAGGAAGGATTGCGCTCTCTTTTTTAATGTGTGGAAAAAAAGGCATTTAGTTGTCCAGTCTGTGATATGGCATTACTTAACTCTAAATCTGAAATACTTAACTGTTGGGAAAAAAACAAAGAGGGTAAATTATTTTGGCCTAAACAAAACTGAACTCTCTTCATAAGTGTGCTGTGAATCACAGGATTGGTGTTGTGGAAGCGTTTGCTATGCTATGTGAACTGAAGGCAAATTATAAGAAGCAAAAAAACCCAGCACACACTGATCAACTCCCAGGCTAAAAGTGGTTTGGAATCAGATCCTGAGAGGTCATCTTTTGACAAAGCAGAAATTGCACCATGAGGCTCAATCCCTATGAAAATGTAACAGGTCTTGTCCAGGAAGGCATCTTCATGTTCTGTGTTTGGTGTGATGTGTGTGGATTTGTCCTCTCCTTATTTAACTCGACTGACTAAACTAGGTTTGGATCTCTGTCACTTTTGTTTTTCAAACACAAGATCTGTTGGCTGTGTTACCACTGATAATCAAGCTGGTGGCAGAGGCTTTTTCAGCCTTTGTTCAGTAGCTCTGCTTTTCAGAGCTTTTCTTGATTCTGAAAACTGTTTTTAGACCAGTTATGTGAACTGGCTCTTGTTACAGTTCCTGACTAAAGATGGATATTGCCTAAAATAAGCAACGCCCAATTTAGTGCTCCTTGAAGTGCTGACAAGTGATAACACACTGCAGTCTATTTTAGCAGTTTTGAGTGCTTAAAAAAANGTATCCCAGCACTCAGTTGGCTGTCTGGGCTGAGTTCTTTGTGCAGAGCTGACACCTGCTCTTCTGCAGCATAACCCCCCCCAGCTCCATCCTGTACTTATTTTCTGGCTCACTAAACACGTGTTGCTCACTCGGCTTTCATTTGGAGACGAGCAAAAAAAGGCCAGCAAATCATTTTGATTTCTCTGAGGGGTTCTGAAGAAATGAATACATTTAGATCCCATCGCATCCCGATTTTGCATACTAACAGGTAGATAAAGCACATGCTTACTACTGGGTGCTATTCTCCTTAAAATTTGTTTTGACATATGTCAGGGTGGTAATTAATTTGCAGCCCCTGTTGGTGGCTCAGTGTGTGCCCCTGCTGAGATAACTTTGTTTACTCAAAACGGCAGTGCTTTGTTGGAAATTTAATGGGGGTTCTCTCCATTGTGTATATTCATAAAAGATCCTTCAGAACTGATTTCAGCTGAAGCATTGCTTTGGGGGAGAAACTGTCCAACAGAATGAGAAATAAATTATTTCCAAATGAAATGTGCTTTCTCTTCGAAATGAAACAAATCAGAGGTGATGCTTAAAAAAAAAAAAAAAAAAAAAAAAAAAAAAATCTTTGAATTTAATACTGTTAAGGCTGTTACATTTTCCTGCCACTAAATATTGTAAAGCAGTGCCCACCTGAGTGAGAGCAGCGCATTGAACTTTCAGCTGAAAGTGTTGTAAGCCTGACATTTAATCTTGGTATTTTCCCTTCTCTTTAAGTATATTTCTTCCTTTAGGGGAAGTCTTTATTTTCAGATGAAAATCTAGATTAATTCATTATGGGACACATCAGGTAGCTGCATAGCCACTGGAGACCGATATTGAATTCCATCTGACTTTGTTACTTTCAGAGTTTGTTTATATGCTTTGGTTCTTTACTTGCACAAACCCCTTTGTTTAGCCACAGTGGAGTGACAGTCTTGGAGAGAGGGGCCTCAGAACATGATTCTTCACCCAAAAAAAAAAAAATTGGAGGAGGCTGTGAATATGGATGCTTTTCAGATGATGATATTCTTGCACTAGTGTTATTCTTCCACCAGAATTTAGGGAAGTTTAATTTTAATTGTTGCAATGGGATAAAATTTTGTATAGGATTTTTATGTCATTTAGCATAGATTAATTTTTTTTTTTTACACTTTATTTTTGTTTTAAATTTGCACAATTTGTGATTGTGTGGTATTACATAAAACATATTTCAGTGCTTGGGTAGAGATCTGCTTACCAGTTGCTTGGATTGAAGTGAAAATGAGTCTGACTGTGTATAAAGGGAGCACAATGTTAGAACCTCATCCTTTTTTACTGTAGTGTAGTAGATATTTTCAAGACAGACTTACTCTTCTCCATGTGATTTTCATTAACTGCTGTGCTGCTCCTTTCTGGTGCAAGCATTTGTTTCATCCTTCATTTTTCCTTCTCACTCTTTCTCTGGTCTCTTTATCTTCTCATCAGAATACTTCCTGTAGAGATGAATATTAGAAGAGATAGAAGATGGTTAAATATATAATGCTTTCTAAGTGACTTTGAGTGAACCTCAAGGCTTGGAAGTTCTGGCTGTGACTCACCCACCTCCTTTTTGGTGCCTTTTCCCTCACACCTCCACTTCATTTCAGTCTTCACATCTTCCTTTGACGTAGTTACACTGAACTAATCCTAGGATTGAGGAGAAAGTGAGGTGCAGTGGAGGTGCCCATGCTCCAGGAGGAGAGCTTTTGTGATGATGCACAAAGTGTGAGCATGGTTATTAGGTTGCTGAATGAGACTTTGAATGGCAGAAACTGGAGCCTGTGAAGCAGTGTGGAGTTCTCATGATGTCATTTCCAAAGCAAATCCAAGTGAGAATTGTCCTTTCCTACAGTTGTAGCCTACCAGTAGGCATCAGTGTGGAAACTGGATCATGCTACTAAACCCAGTCAATGAACAGGTAAATTGATTCATGTTTGCCACAACAGAGACAAATTAATTTGTAAGATCTCCAGCCATCTTGTAACAAGGCAGCAGCAGACAGTAAATCCACTGTGAAGCCTCTAGATTTTCTTAATGGGAATGTAGCTCTGCTGCTGAGATCTTATAGAAGCAAATGGAGCCAGATTTTTAATTCCTGCATAATTCATTTTATTCACTATGACCAAGTAGAACATCTGTTAAAATTCCATAATGTTCAGTTCATGGGAAAAAGAGAGAAACCCCTGAGTTCCCGTTGGAGCTTTTCCATTCCCATTAATGTTACAGGACTCTAGCAGATGTCTTGAAGGACATTATGAATGAGAGGGCAACACAAAAGCAAAGGAAGTGCCTTGTCTGGTTTCTCTGTGTACAACAGCTCTCTGTACAAAGAGTCACTTCACTCTCTGCATGTCTGTGCACAGGTTGCAGCTTTGCACAATGTTCTGGTTTGAGGCTAATTGGAATATTTTAATGGAGAAAATTATACTATAAGCTGTGAAAAGGAAACACTTCTGATGTCTGCTGCACTCATAGGCTTGCCGAGGTGGATAAGGAAAGAATACAAAATGTAGATAAGACTCTCGGGCACAGACACTCTGGGGCTGTCTAGCTTCTGGCCTTCTCCTCTCTGCTGAGCAACCTCACTAACCACTTTCCTTCTAACCCCCCTGGCCCATCCTCCAAACTCACCTTGTGCATAAGCCAAACCCTGGGGTAAGGCAGAGGGGTGGGGAGAAGGTGGAAGGGTGGTTGGGAGCCCCTCCTGGGGACTCTGATTTCTGGGAGGGGGATTGTGTTTCTGTATTCCCTTTAACTTGTCTATCTCTGTAACTATTCCTGTCTATTGTGTCTATCTCTGCTTGTCCATTGTGCTAAGCTGTAAATAGAGCTTCAGTCCTTAACTTCCAGCTGGCTGAGTCTAGTCTGGGGGATTTTACAGAGTGTGTGGGTGGGCAGGGAACTCCCAAACCATCACACACAAGTAGTGCCACAGTTAACTGTAGCGTCCCTTCTGTTGTAACTTAACCACAGTTTGGAAGAATGGAGTCCTGTGTGTTCTTAATCTAATTTGTCACTTAAAAATGCTACAGATGGACTGGGCCCTGGCCCAGAAGTAGTGTCAAAAGGAGTAAAAATTAATACTAAACTTTTCCTTAAAGGGGCTGGGGCATGAGTTGCTGTTTGCAATTCACAGCTGTCTTGAAAGGAGACTGAGAATTGCTTTCAAATGTCACTCTCAGCTATGCAGCTAGCCCTGAGGAAGCTTGTCCCTGTTGCCTGCTGGAGTTTTCTGAGCTGATTCAGGCTCTCAGCTGATGGCTTCCCTTCAGGTAGAGATGACAGTGGTGCTTCACAATGCTGCTTCAGAACTCACTTCAGAGCTCTGAATTGCAAACAAAGCTACTGATTAATCTGAAGCCACTCTTGCACAGCTTGCTGTTGACCTTCCTCTCAGTGACAGCCTAGTCATCACTTTTGAGAGTCCTAGTTTAGTCTAGTACAATTATGAGTTGGTTTGGGGTTGTTGGCTTTTTTGTTGGTTGGCTGGAGTTGTTTGGTTTGGTTTGGGTTTTGGGTTTGTTTTTTCTCCCTTCAGTGTGTGCAAGTCAGTGCCCTAAGTAGACAAAGGCAGCTACCGCTGTCACGGGAGGGAGAGAGCATTCCACGCTCTATTAATTTTGGGGAGGAGAAGGACAGATAGTTCAAAGTATGCTGTTGCATTAATGAGTGGCAGCAGTTTGACAAACAGGCAACAAATTCCTGATCTGAGAAAGACAAGAAGTATTACTGTCTCCTGAGGAGAGGGTAGTGTTTGTCACCCTGTTGTAATGTGTGTATCAAAAGGGATATGGAGGATGTGCAGTGCACCCTAAGCAAACAAAGAAGCAGAAAAATAATGGAAAAAACTCCTTTTTAAATGGCTTACTACCTGGGAGAAGGCAACTAAAGCAAGGAGCAGCAAAATGGGCCATAAAGGCACACCTGCTGCATTCTCCTAAATTTAAAGGGGCAGTGACCAAGGGGTGCTGAGAAGGGTTTGTATTAAAATGTGAGACCCAGCTGAGATATGCTGACCCTGTTGACTGAAGGAGGAACAAGGATATCTGAGGGCTGAGCTCAGTTGGGAGCAGTCTGCAAACAGGGAACCCAGTTTGTTTATCTACTAGAGGCACTTGTGCATGCTTCTCTTTTGTTAGGACATCTTTATATAAATATCCTGTTCTAGCTGTTAGGTTGTGAGGGTTTTTTTTAAGTTTATCTCTGTTGCTGCAGGACAGAAAGAATGTTATTAATAAATTCTTTTAGTTGCACAATTAAAACGTTTTGATCTTGTGTGTTATAGAACAGATGTCAATAGAAACAGCCAAACAGGACACTATCTTAATGCAATATTTGGAAAAACAAGCATTCCCCCTTAATGAAATATGTGCAGTATCTGTCTTTTGTTACCTTCTGGAAAATTCAGAAGGCTTTGTTTTTCTCTTGCAGTTCTAGGTAGGTTGGGTTTAACCGGGAATTAGCCACTCAGGATCTGGATTTTTGACTCCTCCTGAGCAAGCAGTGTTCTTTGGCTTGGGTATTTCCATCTAGAACAACATCAGTTTCATTAGAGGGATAGGAACTGTAAAATGGATTAACTATCTTGTCCCTGCCCTTGGAAAATTGTGCATAGCTTAAGTGACATGATTAATGAGAGGAAAGCTGAAAACTAAGTCTGTGCTTCCCAATCCCCTGAATGTTACTCTGTCTTGGGAAGCTCATCAATGGAGTTATGTCCACTTCAGTATCACTTGTACCCTTATGTCCTTCCAGGTACTGACATTCAAGGGATTTTCCTCTTAAAAGGTGTGTAAGGGTTAAAGGTAATTCCTGTGGAATACAAGTGGGAGACAAGTTCATACTCTGGAAGAAGGGCTCAGGCACATCCTAACTCAGGAACTGAAACACTGATAAATGGACAAAAGGAATAGCTGTTCTTCGCTGTTGTAGGTTGTGCTCATTGCCTTCTCCCTGCAAACACTGGAATAGTACTTGGAAATGAAAACAGAGATCTCAGCAAGCACTTAAAAATGGCTTTTACAGACCACAAAATAACACTGCTTTTTCTAACTTACCAGTTGTGGGAAATGGGTTGGGTGACATGCCTGAATAGCAAATAAACTGGCCAGGGTGGACAGAGACCTGAAACAAATTCCATTTGGAAGTCTGGGGAGGATGTCCTTCTCCCTTTTTTTTTTTTTTTCTTTTTTTTTTTTTTTCTTTTTTTTTTTTTTTCTTTTTTTTTTTTTTTCTTTTTTTTTTTTTTTCTTTTTGTGTTTTTCTCACGTGTCAGGCATGTGCAATGATCTCAACTTTTCCAGCTGAAGGCGCTCTGGACGCTGTACCCATATTAGCGCTTAGAAGCGGAGCGCAGCCATCCTTGCTGCATCGATTTGCAGTTAGCAGTGGAGCACACAGCTATTGCATCTGCCTGACATCAGTGGGTATCTTCAGATGGAAAGAATTTCATATGTGCAGAGTTTCTGCATTTTGAAAACTACAGACTTGCATCTGGGCCCTTTGAACAGGGGAGAAAAAAAACCCAACCCACACTTTGAAAACTATGCACACCGAAAGCAGTGTGTGTGATCTGATAATGCAGATTCTTTCCAAATGAAGCTGTATGCAAGCAGAGTCTTGCAGGGAGAATATTCTACTGCCTACTTGAAATAGAGATGCTATTTCCATACATTCTTTAAGCAGCTTTTTAAAGCATTTCTACAAGTGCTGTTTTCTGCAGCGTTCATAGTGTAGGAATGTGTGTTGTGGATCGATGGCAGCACTTGGGCAAGGACAAATTGGGGAAAAAGAAAATGCTTGACTTCATCCTGGTTTTCTTCATACTATGGTATTTTTGTTTCTTTGTTGCTGGGGTTTTTGGTTATGTTTTATTTATTTTCATTTTAAATAGCCTAAGACCCCTATTCTTTGCATTGGTTGCTTTCACAGCATTGCAGAATGTTAGGGGTTGGAAGATACCTCAAAAGATAGAGTCCAGCCTTGCTGCCATAGCAGGATGATGTAGAGCAGGTCACACAGGAATGTGTCCAGATGGGTTTTGAATGTCTCTGGAGAAGGAAACTCCAGAACATCTCTGGGGAGCCTGTTCCAGTGCTCTGTCACTCTGACAGTGAAAAAGTTTTTCCTTATGTTTATGTGGAACCTCCTATACTCCAGCTTGCCCCCATTGCCCCTTGTCCTGTCTGTGGGCATCACCCAGAAGAGCCTGGCTCTGAATTCTCAACAATTGCCCTTCATGTGTTTATAAATATTAATGAGGTCACCCTCAGTCTTCTCTTCTACATGTTTCACAGTGGTTTGAAGAGCACACTCAACATGCTGTCTCCAGTGGAGAACGAGGATTTCCTCACCTAAATAAAATTATTTGTGACAAAGTATTAGGAAGTGGTTGCAAATACAAAGAACACAGCACAAAACATCTACCCCTGCCCTTCTGAGAAGATAGGACTGTAACAAGAGGGAGGATGGGGGCCAAGAGATTGTCCTCATTGTAAAAGTAGGAGAAAAGGCTTAAAATAAATTCCCCAAAGTAGTAAATAGCAAATAAAAATAATTATAAAATGTATTTGAAAAAAGAAGGGAAAAAAAAAGGCTCTCTGATAGTGTTATGGCATAAATAACATTTTGAAGTTCTCCAGGGAAAACTAAGGATATTGCAGGTAATGGAATAACTTTGAATCGTCAGTCATTGTAGCCTGCTAGTAGGCCACTGAAGCCAGGGATTAGACAGTTGTGCCTGCTTCTGTCAAATCTGGCTGGCCTTAACACTTATGACTGTTTAAAAGCAAAAAAAAGAAGGTGTCAAACAAGAATCTCTGGAATTTCTGCCTGAGAGGTGGCTTTGATTTTTTTTAATTCCACAGCTACGTTCCACGATGGACAACTGCATGTTGTCTAAATACTTCTGGAGTTCTGAGTGGCAGACAAGATTTTCAGTTTTACCAAGTTGTGGAGTAATCCTGCTGATAGCTGAAGGGTTGCTGGGCTGTAGCTGGTGGAGACTGCATTTCCTCCATGGGTGAAGCAATTTCTGTATGTCTGTGCTGAAGCAGGTAGGTAGTTCATAGAATCATAGAATGGTAAGGTTGAAAGGGACCTCAAAGATCATCCCATAGGCAGGGACACCTCCCACNACACAGGACTCCAGATGGGGTAGTTATCTAACCCTAAAAAGATATGCCTGTAGTGTACCTGTTTATGTAAAATGTGTACAAGGAGACTTACAGATGCATTCACACACCGCTGCCTGGTGTTGTTGTCACCTTGTCAAGGAACCTAGACTCCATGAAGGAACTTGTCCTGTAAATGTGTGTGATTGTTAAATTGCTTGTTGTTCCAGACCAATTTTCTGAAAGTACAGAACTGTCTTTCAGGGATGAAATTCTTGCCTTGAGTACACCAAAACACATTTTTTACAGTGGAAGACTTCCACCAGCAGGATGGTGCTGCTGTCAGGACTAATAGCAATTATCTGGTTTTCATGCTCAGGCTGCTATTGCCTGGTTTCTTTACATCTGCTGAAAACCAGCAGCACGGTTAAAAGAATCAACAATGCAAGATCAAAAGCTTTTCCCCCAAATCCCTTGTATGATCTTATTCCAACCACCAGTCCTCCTTTCACACAAAGACCCAAGTGTCTGCTCTGGTCAAGAGAAGATGCACTTCAGGACCTGAGGGCATGGTGGGAGTTGGGGGGAGCAGGGCTGGCCTGGGACCAGGAGCCTGACTGATCTGCTTTCTGTTTGCCTTTGAGCTTGGCAGTGAGTGAGAGCCTGTAGCACTTGTGAGTCTCCAGCTACTAATTGAGTGGTGGCTGTCATCTTGCTTTCCCTCTTGTTTTGAGGAAGGTGACATTTTCATGTTGTGTAGTTTGTTGAAGTAGCTCAGGACATGGACACACCAGCACCAGTGCTGTGAGAGCCTTTTCTGTTGTGGGTTTGGCACTGCTCTAGTTTGAAGTAGCAGAAAACAGTGAGTCTTGAGCTGGCGATCAAGGGAAGACCTGACATAGAATCATAGAATCAAGCAGGTTGGAAGAGACCTCCAAGCTCATCCAGCCCAACCTAGCACCCCGCCCTAGCCAACCAACCAGACCATGGCACTAAGTGCCCCAGCCAGGCTTTGCTTCAACACCTCCAGGGACGGTGACTCCACCACCTCCCTGGGCAGCCCATTCCAATGCCAATCTCTCTCTCTGGCAAGACCTCCCTCCTAACCTCCAACCTAGACCTTCCCTGGCACAGCTTGAGGCTGTGTCCCCTTTTTCTGTCACTGGGTGCCTGGGAGAAGAGATTGACCCCACCTGGCCACGACCTCCCTTCAGGTAGCTGCAGAGAGCAGTGAGGTCTACCCTGAGCCTCCTCTTCTGCAGGCTGCACACCCCCAGCTCCCTCACCCTCTCCTCACAGGGCTGTGCTCCAGGCCCCTCACCAACCTTGGTGCCCTTCTCTGGACACCTTCTAGTACCTCAACATCTCTCTTGAATTAAGGGGCCCAGCACTGGACACAGCACTCAAGCTGTGGCCTGAGCAGTGCTGAGCACAGAGGCAGAATAACCTCCCTGCTCCTGCTGGCCACACTGCTCCTGATCCAGGCCAGGATGCCATTGGCTCTGCTGCCCACCTGGGCACACTGCTGGCTCATCTTCAGCTCCTCTCTACCAGCACCTCCAGGTCCCTCTCTGCCTGGCTGCCCTCCAGCCACTCTGTCCCCAGCCTGTAGCACTGCTTGGGGTTGTTGTGGCCAAAGTGTAGAACCCTGTATTTCTTCTTGTTCTGATACAGGATGAGGAGCCTGGGTGGGGCAGGCAGCTGGGGAAAAGTGCCTCTTAAATCATTGTAAGAATCTGTCATCCATACCCCCAGCATGAAAATTCAGGTCTCATTGTCACTGTCGGTGGCTTCAGTGGCAGCACTTGGTCACCAACAGAGTTTGGAGAGAGTGGAGATCATGACCACTGGAGATACAACAGCAGGTTTGGAGGGATCTGGTTAAAGAATGTGTGGCAGAGAAAACTGATTTTAATTTAAACTGCTGAAACCATGCCTTCATTTGACCAGAAATAATTCTACCCAACCCTGACATGTCACTGGATTTATTTATAGAATCACAGAATGGTAAGGTTGGAAGGGACCTCAAAGATCATCCAGTTCCAGCCCCCCTGCCATAGGCAGGGACACCTCCCACTAGTACAGGTTACTCAAGGCCTCATCCAGCCTGGCCTTGAACACCTCCCTGGGCAACCTGTGCCAGTGTCTCACCACCCTCACTGCAAACAACTTCCTCCTAACATCCACTTTCAATCTCCCCTCTGCCAGTTCAAACCCATTGCCCCTTGTCCTGGCATTGCAAGACCTTGTCAATAGTCCCTCCCCAGCCTTCCTGTAGCCCNATATATATATGTGTAGTGATTTCTCTGCTACTTGTTTACATTACCCATAATGTTTGTGTGTAAGTATTAAACATCTCTTGAGAAACATGAAACTGCAAAGTTGAATCTGAAAAGCAAAGGTTATGGTGAAGGTGTGAAAAGAGCCCAGCTGTGTGGCAGAGAGCACATGTAATTGATCACAGTTATGCTGATGTTTGGAAATGTGGCTAGGGGGGCAGTTGTGAGGGTCTGCTACAAGAACAGTTATTCCAAGAGCTCAGTACAGGTCATATTCCCTTTTTTTTTTTTCTTTTTTTTAAGACTGTCTTATTCTATTGCAGGAAATAGGAGTTGATTCCACTGTTTGGATTGGAGGAGCAGTGACTCCCTAAACAAGAAAACACTGAAAGTCATACTTTGCATCAGCATGTTTTAAGGGCTGGACTTGGCTAGTTTTAGCAGACAGAACAGATGAAACAACTTTCTTAGCTTATTTAAAGGGGAATCTTGGGAGTGTGCTAAGCAATCCATTCTTAGAGTAAACAGTTTGGCTGCTTAAGGGGAAAGAGTTAATTTTGGATATGGGAACTCTTGCTTCTATTTAAAAAAGAAGAAAAAAAGAAGGGAAAAAAAAAAGCAGGGGAAAAAAAAAAAGATTGGAGCACAGTGACCTTCTCCTTCTGTTTCTTCTTCACTATGGGCATGTTGACTTCAGTGCCGCAAGCTGCCACACACTAGAGGGCAGGCGATGCCTGTGCTTGCTGCAGAGCCAGCCCTGGGAAATGCCTGTCGAGGGGGATCGATCCAAGGATGATCTGTGGCACTGATTTTGCTTTGATCCTGCCTCTCAGCTTGCCTGCAAAGGAAACATAATATTTGAGATATTATTATTATTATTATTATTATTATTATTATTATTATTACACCATCATTATTATTGTCATTATCATCATTATAATTATTATCATTATTATTTTGTTGTTACTGTTGTTGTCATCATTATTATCATCATCATTATAATTATTAGTATTATTATTATCATCATCATTATTATCATTATTGTTATTGTTGTGTTGTGGTGTTGATAGTAATAGTATTATTAGTAATAGCATTATTAGTAATGCTATTAATATTAAACTTTATTATTATTATTATGAAGTTTGACTCTTGGGGACTAGTCCTATTGAATTTCCTGGGACTAACTCGTGTGAGTAAATGCAGTGAGAGTTATTTGATTTGGGAGTGATTTAATGGGTTCCTGGTTTTTACCTTTGATGAGGTTTTCAGTTGATGTGGGTTGATTGTATAAGGTCCATAGGTCTGTAACATTCCCTGTGTGTTCTTGCCCAGCAGAACTACACCTGTGGGGTGGTAAGAGGGAAGAGGTTGTATGATTGTGACACTAATCAGAGTGGCCATGCTGAGACTTTGTAGGTTCCATAGTAGGCTATTTTTCAGTTTTACTGTAGCATCAGGTTTTGCCAAGATTGTGCATGCCTTCAGCTCATTTGTTTTAAAGAGAAAGCATTGCAATCTTTAGGATAACAGCCTTGGGGTGTGCACCTTAATTTGAGAGTCCCTTGTCACTTTGTCTGTAGTTGGAAATGCCTGAGGGGGCTGGAACAGGGGGGCCTGGTGAGTTTCATTATTTTTATGGAAGTGTAGGCAAAGCAGGTCTGGTGTGCAGAGCACAGATGGAAATAGTGTTATTAAACCAAGCTCTTATCTCTCTTTTATTTTTCTGTTAATTTTATAGAAGCCAATAAAGTGTAAGCTTTGCAGATTTTCTTTTCCTGCTGGTTGACTATGTGAAAATTGTGTTCTTGCTTTTCAAAGGCAGCAGGCCTAGCTACAAGAAAGGAGAGGTTGGCCCGAACATCGCTGCAGGCACAGCACTGCCCGTGTCCCTCTGCCAGATCAGNGCTCCAGAACTGCACACAAGACTCCAGATGGGATCTGAGGAGAGCAGAGTAAAGGGACAGAATCCCCTCCCTTGCCCTGTTGCTCACACTGCTCTTGCTGCAGCCCAGCACACAGTTGCTGTCTGGGCTGCACTCACACTGCAGGCTGATGTTGTGTCCCAGGATTGAATCCCTCCCAGTTAAAGGGTGCCAGTGATGCCCAATATGATATGGATGAATTTCTGTCACAAGTAGGCAGAGACATCTCAATGCTTTTTCAGATAGAACAAACACCCCACAAAGAGAGAGACATAAGGCAGGATACTGTCCCTGCTTTCCCATGGGAGAACAGTTAGTACATTGTATTCTGTATTTGCATTTGACATTGTACAATCTCTTAAAAGAGAAAAGAAAGAAGTGTCTGTGCTTATCAGAATAAATCATATGCTTCTACCTCAGCGGGATGTTATCAGCTTGCTTCTTGCTTCTGCTGATATGGAAATCCTGAAGTGCAATGAAACATTTTGGGAGTCTCATGAAATACAAGACCATAAGGCACTTAGCTGAGTCTTCTCTTGCTGACTTTAATATACTGAATGCCAATTAAAGCAAAATTTGGCCTGGTATTAATTTTGCCAGCGGCTACATACCTCACAAGTTTTGGGTGGATGTTCTTTCCTCTTTTTCTCCAACCCTCCCAGCATTTTGCCTGCTGGCCTGTACAGCTGTGCTGCTGGTGTACTTTCTATTTCTGGAGCTGACCTGTGCAATTAGGTCAGTTTGGTTTAGCCTTGCTCCTTGTTGCTGAAGTAGAACGGCACAATTCCCTTAACTGCATGAAAGCCAGGGTAGACAGTCTTGATAAATATGATTAATGGTCCTCTCTGCTTTGCTCTGCAGCTGAAGGCTTCCTGACATTCTCTGTCAGTTGGGCTACAGCTCCCCAAAGCTTTACATAGAAAGTGTGCCTTAAGTTCAGTTATGTCACTGAAGATGTTTTATTCACAGCATATGCTCTAAGAAAGTCTTTGCAATTGAAACATGGTAGTAAGAGTCCAAAGAGGTAGTATTGGCTGGAGAACCAATTCATAAATAGAGGTGAGTTTGGGATTTTTTCCCCTTGTCTTGTTAGCTAGAAGTTTGTAGGCTGCATTTCCCATGACTGAAGCTCAGTCCAGGGTTAGTGAGGTGTTTAGTTCCTTGCCCTGATGAGCAGGATAGTAACATTGGTAGGAGATGGTAGCAGGTGATGATAGCTCTGAGTGGATTATGACTTGTCAGTATGTCAGATGTATTGGTAGGTTACCTTTGTCTCCAGTAATGTGACTTAAATACATTCATAGAACTTGACAGAAAATATCTTTTGTGTTGTCATTGCTTTGAGAATGAGAAAAAAACCTGAGTATCATATTGTCTTGATGAAAAATGTTATCTAGAGACTCCAGCTGTTGTGTCTGTTCCTTCAGAAGTGGAATTAATATAGGGGGAAAAAAATCCCCACGTTGATGTGAGTGATGATCAAACAAAATGTGTGGTTGGCATCAAGGAACATTAAGCTTACACCTAGAAACTCTCAAAACTTGAGAGGGTCCTGTCTGAGTTGTCTTCAGAATGGAGAGGCCAGATTGTGCCCTGGCTGTGGCACAGACTGAATCCAACCAGCTTTCCTGGTGACTGCTGTGCAGTTGGAATTGCAGGAGCACATCAGCATTCTCACTAATTGAGTGCAAATTGTAATAGCAAATAATCCTCTTGAAGTTGTTCCCCCCCTCCACTGCAATCAGAGGAGAGCTTTGTTAAGGCGTTAACTAACAAATTAGCTGCTAAATACTGGCAATAACCTGTTTCCCATTGATTGCTTTTTAATTGTAGCCTAAGATGTGTGATTGCTGAAATCACTTCTTTGGCAAACCAGTGGTTGTGGTCCTTACCAACCACTGTAACTAAATGTCAAAAAAGAAATGCTTCAAGTCTTCACTGATGTCAGAACCCACTTAGCTTATGTATTCCTGTCTGCAGAAGTACTTAACCAGTGTTTCTTTTCACTGTTATGAGTATCTTAATTTAAATCATGGAATCATAGAATCACAGAATGGTAAGGTTGGAAGGGACCTCAAGGATCATCTAGTTCCAACTCCCTGCCATAGGCAGGGACACCTCCCACTAGTACAGGTCACTCAAGGCCTCTCCAACCCTCCCCCACCACCCCCCGAGGAAGGGCACAGCCACACCCTCCCTGGGCAACCTCTGCCAGTGTCTCACCACCCTCACTGTGAAGAACTTTCTCCTAACATCCAGTTTCAGTCTCACCTCTGCCAGTTCAAACTCATTGCCCCTGGCCTGTCATTGCAAGACCTTGTCAATAGTCCCTCCCCAGCCTTCCTGGAGCCCCCTTCAGATCCTGGAAGGCTACTCTAAGGTCTCCTGGAAGCCTTCTCTTCTCCAGGCTGCAGAACCCCAACTCTTGTAGCCTGTCCTCACAGCAGAGCTGCTGCAGCCCTCTCAGCATCTTCGTGGCCTCCTCTGGACTGGAGGACTCCAGAACTGCACACAGGACTCCAGATGGGGTCTGACAAGGGGCAGAATCCCCTCCCTTGCCCTGCTGGCCATGCTTCTCTTGCTGCAGCCCGGTACTAGGCTGTGCTGTGAAATTGTTGTTTAGTTTTACTTGCATGTACAATGTGTCCTCATTAGATTTTTAGATAGCTTGGGGATTTTTCTTCTTCACTGCTACAGGAAAGTTTTCCTGTGAGGGAGAAGCACTTTACTTGTACAAGTATTGGTTAATGCAAATTATTTGCTTTGCTAATCTGGGTAGAAAAGTAAATTATGTTTGTGTTTTGGAGGGAGGGCTTTGTACCTTTCTTGTTTTTCCTCCCCAGATTGCAATAAAGGCTGCATGTCCTGCCATATATCATTCTGCTTCCCTTCAAACCTGGCTTTTTTTTTCATAAGGGAGCACAGCCATCAAAATTGGCAAGCGTTAAGCTTGATAATTAGTTCAATATAGTGACCAATTCTGTGAGTTACGAGTTCAAAGCACCATATGGACATGGATGAAATCAGATTTTGGCATTTCTCACTTAGATCGTTTCAGGACACTGCTTGAGCTTCTTTGATCTGTAAATAACAACTGCAGTTCAGTGCCTTACTTAAAATACATCAAACGCATTCACGACTTCTGCTTTTACATGGAGACTTCACTTCTAGTTACAGGTTTGAATCAGATTAATAAAGCTCTCCACGTTTTGAGACTTGATAGAGAAAGCTACCAAAGATAGCTCTCTTCACTCTGAATGCTTTAATAGAAGTAGCAATCATTTGTCTTTCTTAATGTGGGCCACAGGCTGCATCAACAGATGCTTTATGAAGTCAAAAGCGACCATCTCATGTATTGCAGATCCTCTACAACTTGATAGAACCATAGAATGGTAAGGTTGGAAGGGACCTCAAAGATCATCTTGTTCTAACCCCCTGCCATAAGCAGGGACACCTCCCACTAGTACAGGTCACTCAAGGCCTCATCCAACCTGGTTCTGAACACCTCCAGGGAGGGTGTGGACCACAGAATCACCCAATGTGATCAAAGATGATCTTTGATCACGTTGGGTGATTCTGTGCTCCACACCCTCCCTGGGCAACCTGTGCCAGTGTCTCACCACCCTCACTGTAAAAAACTTCTTCCTAACATCCAGTTTCAGTCTCCCGTCTGCCAGTTTAAACCCATTGCCCCTTGTCCTGGCATTGCAAGACTTCGTCAATAGTCCCTCCCTAACCTTCCTGTAGTCCCCTTCAGATCCCGGAAGGCTACTCTAAGGTCTCCTGGAAGCCTTCTCTTCTCCAACTCTCTCAGCCTGAAAGTAGGTACTACAACTCCTAAACTTTTATATTAACCCTTTTAAATGGATGCAGCTGAGTTGGATTTCTTAGACCAATGGCTAATGTTTTGAGAGAAGGAGATTACATTTGTTAATTGGGAAATCAAATGATCCTTTCTACTTATTCCTACTCTTCAGCCTGCAGAAGAGAAGGCTTCCAGAAGACCTTAGAGTAGCCTTCCAGTATCTGAAGAGGGCCTGCAGGAAGGCTGGGGAGGGACTATTGACAAGGTCTTGTAATGACAGGACAAGGGGCAATGGGTTTGAACTGGCAGAGGGGAGATTTAGACTGGATGATAGGAGGAAGTTGTTCGCAGTGAGGGTGGTGAGGCACTGGCACAGGTTGCCCAGGGAGGGGTTCAGGACCAGGTTGGATGAGGCCGTGAGTGACCTGTACTAGTGGGAGGTGTCCCTACCTATGGCAGGGGGTTGGAACTGGATGATCCTTGAGGTCCCTTCCAACCTTACCATTCTATGAGGAACAGGATAATGAGGTCCAATCTGGAAGGTAAAAGGAGTTGTTCAGTGAGGGCTTTGGGATCGAAGCTCAGGATATGTTTTGTAACTCAATATCTGAAGCTTCTGGGATTAGGTAGAATTAGATTCTGAGGAAAGTTATTACTCTTTTGTTTGTCTATAGTTTTTGTATCCAAACTGTAACCACAAGATTATATTTTATGCACTTTTTACTTTTTTTTCCCCTCCAATTCATTTAGCCTTTTTGGTGCTCTGAAATCCTGATGTTTTCTCTGAGTGCTAACATTTCATTTGGAAGTAATGAATAGGAATTTCATTTTGAATTCAAATCTCTGTCACCAATACTCCCTGCTGTTTTTTTCCACTTTGATTCTAAGTCTAGATTTGCGTTTAATCTGGTAATTTTGAATATTAGATAGCTCAGAGATGCTTATTCTGAATATTTAGTGGTACTAACTGTTATTTTCAGAACAAGTAGTTTCTGAAAGGATGCAATTAGAAACTAAGCCCAGGCATTTCCGTGGCAGGTCAGGCACTTCTGGCCTCGACTGTCATTGACTGGAAGGAGAATAAAGCTCTCTGTGCCTCTACAAATCACTGAAGCATTCCCTTCCCTGATGTTATGATCCATGTCATATGCTCTCTTGAGGGAGAGTTTGAGTGTGCCTGGTGGATAAGAGTTCTCTGCATAAGCTTGGATGTTGCTGTGTCCTCTGTCTCCTATGATCCACATCTTTCTGATGTGATATGTAAAACATGAGCTGCTTTGAAAAAAAACCCAGCAGTTTGTGACCATCTAACAACCATGGGGGAAAAAGGTCTGAGAGGTGATCTAGATGCTATGGTGAAGTTTCAAACACCAGCTAACAAAAGAGCCCTGATGTTTGTTTTCATTCCTGTACTTTTTAGAGCCTGTTACATGACTGTTGGTGCCTGATTCAGAGTTTTAGGAGGGTGCTTGAAGAAGACAGTGTAATGGTGTGGTTTAATAGGCTGATGAACCACCATGGCCTCTATGCATGGTGACTGAAGATAAAATCATCCTGCCTAGATATGCCTAAATGCCTGAGAGAGAAGATAAATGAGGGGAAACATTGGATGAGGAAGAAATACTTAAATATTTGAGGTAATCATAGAATCACAGAATGGTAAGGTTGGAGGGGACCTCAAGGATCATCTAGTTCCAACCCCCTGCCATAGGCAGGGACACCTCCCACTAGTACAGGTCACTCAAGGATTTGTGCAGCCTGGTCCTGAACAACCTCCCTGGGCAACCTGTGCCAGTGTCTCACCACCCTCCCTGCAAACAACTTCCTCCTAACATCCAGTTTCAATCTCCCCTCTGCCACTTCAAACCCATTGTCCCTTGTCCTGGCATTACAAGACCTTGTCAATAGTCCCTCCCCAGCCTTCCTGTAGGCCCCCTTCAGGTCCTGGAAGGCTACTCTAAGGTCTCCTGGCAGCCTTCTCTTCTCCAGGCTGCAGAGCCCCACCTCTCTCAGCCTGTCCTCACAGCAGAACTGCAGATCTGAGCTGTAAGACCATGGGGAGAGAATTCTATGCAAGATCTTACAAGGCCACGACTAGCTTGGAGTGGTGAAAGATAAGATGTCAAAGATGTTTAGTCCTTTGTTTTGCTCTAATATCTGAGTCAATATGTTGCACAGATCCCTGGTCAGGTGAACATAAATTGTGCTGTTGGAATTTATCCAGCCAGTAACTTAACCTCTGACTCACCCCAGCCGTGGTGCAGCATTACAAATGTAGTCTTCAAGGAAGGATGAACAAATTTTTTAAGCCATTGGGCACAAACAAAACCTTCAAAATCAGTCAAGAATACCTCCTTGTTCTACAGCTCTGTCACCCCTCGTGCCCTGGGATGTATTTATTGCAATTAATGCTAGGAAAGTTCAACCTCTCCATTCGTGTTCTGTGCTCAGAGTGACTTAGAATCACAGAACGGTAAGGTTGGAAGGGACCTCAAAGATCATCCAGTTCCAACCCCCTGCCATAGGCAGGGACACCTCCCAC
>WBNM01015780.1:3480-29608 GCA_013399055.1 Ramphastos sulfuratus | reverse complement strand
AGAGCTCCTGCAGCCCTCTGAGCATCTTCGTGGCCTCCTCTGGACTGGCTCCAACAGTTCCATGTCCTTCCTGTGCTGGGGGCTCCAGGACTGCACACAGGACTCCAGATAGGGTCTGACAAATAGAGATCCCTTTCCTCATTTTGTCCAGCTCATGTTTAATTTTGTGTCCTTTAAAAAGTTTCCAGGCCACTAGGTGTAGTGACTCACAGCTAACATGTTTAGCGAACTAACCTCTTTTGTTGATCCACTTCAGCAAAAAGGGACATAATGATGATCAAAGGGCTGGAGCTGCTCTGCTTTGAGGACAGGCTGAGAGAGTTGGGGCTCTGCAGCCTGGAAAAGAAAAGGCTTTGAGGAGACCTTAGAGTAGCCTTCCAGTATCTGAAGGGGGCTCTAGGAAGGCTTGGGAGGGAATATTGACAAGGTCTTGGACAAGGGCAAGACAAGGGGCAGTGGGTTTGAAGTGTCAGAGAGGAGATTGAAACTGGATGTTAGGAGGAAGTTGTTTGCAGTGAGGGTGGTGAGACACTGGCACAGGTTGCCCAGGGAGGTTGTGGAGGTGTTCCAGGCCAGGTTGGATAAGTCCTTGAGTGACCTGTGCTAGTGAGAGGTGTCCCTGCCTGTGGCAGGGCGTTGCAACTAGATGATCTTTGAGGTCCCTTCCAACCTTACCATTCTATGATTCTATAAGGGAATGCAGAAGCATGGCTTTCTTGAGGGTCCTAGTAGTTTAGGAATTAACTAATTCAGGCCACAGGAATCCTGTATATTACTAAGAGACCTTAAAATAACATCATCTCTCACCTGTGAGTTCATTTCACCTCCATGCTCTCTCCAAACCCACCAGTCATGCAGACCTCTCACTGACTGTGGGGAAGAAGCTTAGGAGTTCCAGAAACTAATGAGTCTGCTTAAGTGCTTAAATCTGCTTTAGCTCTTTAGCTGTTAGGTATTATGAGTGGAAAATGTCTCTTGTGTGTATAAGGGAACTGTTCCTCTTGCTAAATTTCCTTTCTATGGAATTTCTCCTCCATTTTTAACTAGAAAAGGGAATGGAGCTGGGTAATACTGGTAGGGAGAAGCCAACTCAAGGAGTCAGTGGGATTTTTGAGCTAAGCAGGTATCTGGAAGACCCTACCTGAGTTATGGGACAGAAACTAAAGCATGGGACCCTTTGCTGATGTTACTGTTTGACCTCTGTCCCCTTGAAAATTATGATCTTGAAAGGAGATGGCCTAGAACAACTTAAACTATTTATTTTCCCAAGGCCCATGGACTGCCAACACAGAGACTGTAACAAAATACTGTATATTTAAAGAGAATTCCTTCTTTCTGAGGAGAAATGTGACCTTGGTTATGTTATTTCTATTTTTAATCAACTTTAAGGTCTCTGGAACTTCTACGTTCTCGGCAGCTGTTGCTCAGATGTCTGCTGGCCTGTTGGCCTTGCAGATTTCCTCATCTCTTCAGGAGAACTAAGTGCTCTGAATACATCCTAAACAGCCAGAGATAACATTCTGTAGCCAAGAAAGACTTAAGTGCTGCCCTGAGTTTGGGAAAGGGCTCTGTAAATGGTCTCTGGAGCTGCCCCACAGGGACTGTATGTTGGAGAACCCTGTTAGAAAGCACTTCAGCTTTAACAGTTGTACTCTGAACCCCAAACACTTTTGGATGTTCTTTCTGCTACCAACTTTTCTTTTGTGAATTTTGTTTTGTTTGAGAGCAGAGTAGAGGCGGAATCTCTTGGGCTCTTGCTCTACCCTTTAATCCAGTACCAGAAACCAGAAATCCTTAGGGTTTAAGCAGCTTCGCCATTTACTTACACAGGTCTGCAGTGGCCTTTTGTTTTCTTTGTTATTTCATCAGTGGTTTCCCCCTCACAGTGTTTTGGATGGGTCTTCTTTCTGTAGGAAATTGTGGAAGGCTTTTTAGCTGCATGGATAATGCCTTCCCTGTGCACTCACTGTCTGCACATGGTGTAATACATGACCTGGTCTCCAGGCCATTAGTATCTCCTCTGCACTGAGTAGTTCTAGAAACAGCAGGAACACATTTCCTATGGACCTGTAATCCACAGCACCTCTACCAGTTCTCTGTTACACTGACTCAATCCCTGCTTACATGGCCTCAAAACTCCCTTCTACAGCCTGGAGCTGTTGGTCGAGCAGGTGGCAACAGATCCTGGGGCTCTTCCCTGGGCATCTGTGTGCTGATTTCTTGTCTGTACCTGTCAATAGCTATTGAGCTGCTTTTGCAGCCTTTCCTGCAAAGTGGGGTTCTCAAAATGAGTCTCTCAGCTGAGCTGAGGTGCTTACAGATGGGTTTCAGAAGTTTGTTTGATGTTCACAGAATTTTTAGGAGCTTTGTCCCTGCCTCTGTCTTATTTGCCCAAAATCTGATGATGAGTTCAAAAGTTAAGGTGAAAGAGAAAAAAGGACAATTTCTGCCCTGTTTCAGTTTAAAAATGCACCTCTGTACAGTCAGAGACAAGGTGTCAGTAAATATTCTCTTCAATGGCTCATGGAAGTGTTGGAGCAGGTCCAGAGGAGGCCACAAAGATGCTCAGAGGGCTGCAGCAGCTCTGCTGTGAGGACAGGCTGAGAGAGTTGGGGCTCTGCAGCCTGGAGAAGAGAAGGCTTCCAGGAGACCTTAGAGTAGCCTTCCAGGATCTGAAGGGGGCTCCAGGAAGGCTGTGGAGGGACTATTGACAAGGTCTTGTAATGCCAGGACAAGGGGCAATGGGTTTGAAGTGGCAGAGGGGAGATTGAAAGTGGATGTTAGGAGGAAGTTGTTTGCAGTGAGGGTGGTGAGACACTGGCACAGGTTGCCCAGGGAGGTTGTGGCTGCTCCCTCCCTGGAGGTGTTCAAGGCCAGGTTGGAGGAGGCCTTGAGTGACCTGTGCTAGTGGGAGGTGTCCCTGCCTATGGCAGGGGGTTGGAACTGGATGATCCTTGAGGTCCCTTCCAACCTTACCATTCTATGATTCTATGTTCTGTTACTGGTAGAGCAGTGACTGCTTTTGGACCCAGATTATAAGCATGTGGTGGAAATGGAAACCTTAATACTGATTAAGTATTATTATCCAATTGTTTAACTGAACTTTTACCATCCAGACACGTAGTTGGAGGTGGTGGGAGACAAAACCCAACAATGCCAGTGAAATTTGGATCAGGATTGTGTTATGGTATTAGCAGTTGACAAAGGCACTGAGCTTTCCTGAACTAACCAAATATTGTCATTTAGCACATCTGAGGTACCCACTGGAAATAGATGGGTTACAGTCCAAATACCTGTGGAGGTTAACAAGTTGAAGGTTTAGTTCAGGGCATTCCTGAAACCACTCAGGAATTAAAAATGAGGAATAAGCCTTTAAACAAAACGTCCCCAAACTAGATCAGCACAGATGTCTCTTCTGTAGTTGTTGTGGTTACTCTGTGAGTAACCAAATCATGATGTGGCTCTGAGGTCCCACTTCCCTTTTCCTGGTAGATATGAGACTGCTTAATTGAAGATTTAGGTATGGAATTTTCTCTATGAGCAGAATTCCATAGTTTATTATAGTGAAATTCCTGAAACAGCAAAAAACCCAAGAAGCCTATAAAGGAGGATCAAGGAGTTTAAAGCCAAGATATTAGTATTGCATGGTGGTGTATGTGCGCTGGGTTGCAATGGCCTTTGCTCATCACAAATCAGCCTTGCAGGCTCTCCATGTTTCCAGAGATGGAGTTTTGCTGTTGATAGTTTATTTTCAATTAATTGTGACCATACCAGATAATCTGAACAGGCTGACAAGTCTTTTTTTCTTTCAAAGTGTCTGATACTTTGCTACTTTCAAGATCTAGCACTCGTAGTCAGGCATTATGTAAATCTGTCAATGTTATTTCTACCATTGGTGGTCTTATTTCTGACTACAAGCATTGCTATTTAATTCTGTTGAAGGTGTTTCTGTAATTAAATTCATAATGCAGCTTAACAGTTCAGAGAGCATAAAGCTCCCAATGTGTTTTAGTTCTGTGTGAAAATGGATACCCAGGCTACAGTTGGGATAAGAGACAGTGGAATTGGATGACCTTTTGTGACCCTAGAGCTTTCGTGTTCAATCAGATCTTAACATTCCACATTACAGGAATGGAAAAGATTTTAGTACAAGTGTAGTTTGAAGTGTTTTAGTATAGGAAAGAGAAATACCAATAGAAGAGAGCTGTTGGCAATTCTGTGCATTAAGAGACGTTCTACTCTCCAAGCTCCTGCTAACTTAGTGGGAACTGCTCAAATGAGATGTTTGCAGGCAGCTTCCAGGCATCTAGATGGAAGATATCCTGGTTTCTTTACTTGATGAAGCATGTTGAATTAACAGGAAATTACTAGTACCTTGCCTCTCTCCTTCTTGTGTTTTTCCATGAGAATAATCAGGAGATAGAAGAAGTTTGTTGCCTAACAGCGAAATGATCAAATGCTCCTTTGGCTGTGAAGAAATGACATTAGAAACTCCTCTTGACCAAAAGTACTTTGCAGGGTTTGAAAATGGAATTGTTTATGAATACAGGCACAGGGCAGATACCACAGCCTGAATAAACTTTCTGATCAAGGATACAGGTGTACCCTTGGAGGAAGGAATGCAAAGTTGAACATTGCTTCCTTTTGAGTGTGAGGCTTACCCCGACAGATCCTTTAAAGCCTCTGCTTACCCTGACAGAAACCCTTTTGATTACCAGTGCCTATAAAGAGCAGATGGTATCTTCTGAATGTGTTTTAATATGAGAAGGTATTGAGTATAGATTGGGTCCATGCATATTTGAAATCAGCTGTGTCTGTAAACTCCATTTCAGTGTTACCTGTGCTTTGAAGAATGAAGGATATTTAATATGTCTGCAGACATCCCATAAATTCTTATTCACCCCACCTGCCTCTCTGTGCTAAGTTCCTGCTGTTACAAGTAGAGCTTTGATGAATATTTAGATTGCACTATAAAGTTCTTTTCTTCAAAGATAGGGATTTTCCTTGTGGAAACAAGCTCTGTGTCTGTTCAGAAACACATAGGAGAAAAGGAGTGTGTCGTATCCGTAGCTCAGCAGGGTTGCAGGTGGACTGAGAATGAATAGTTCTTCCTAGACCAGAACAGAGCAGCAAGCAGAGTTTCAATTGCCCCAGAAGCTTGGTCAAACCCCCCATGTTTAGTATATATGGGTTTTTTTAATACTAAAGCTGTGTCTTTCTCTAGTTATGAAGTGTTTGCAGTACTCATCTTCTTGATGGATTTTGTTACCTGCTTGTTAATCTTGTGACCTTCCTCCTCCTGTTCTTCCACCTTTCCAACTATCCATCTGAAGTCTCAGTCACAGGAACCTGCCTGGCCTTTCTTTGTTTTCCTTGTTCAGGAATCAGCTGTTTAGTATGAGATAAGAGTTTTACATCTGCAGCTACTTGTTCTGAAAGGGAATGTTTACTGTCTCATTTATACCAGGCAGGAGTCCTTCTTTACAGCATGACGTTAAGAGAGGCAAGGTGGAAATGTTAGTGGAAGGCTGAGGGCTGAGATAGGGCTGTCCACAGGAAGGACATGGAACTGTTGGAGCAGGTCCAGAGAAGGCCACAAAGATGCTGAGAGGGCTGCAGCAGCTCTGCTGTGAGGACAGGCTGAGAGAGCTGGGGCTCTGCAGCCTGGAGAAGAGAAGGCTTCCAGGAGACCTTAGAGTAACCTTCCAGGATCTGAAGGGGGCCTACAGGAAGGCTGTGGAGGGACTATTGACAAGGTCTTGTAATGGCAGGACAAGGGACAATGGGTTTGGACTGGCAGAGGGGATGTTAGGAGGAAGTTGTTTGCAGTGAGGGTGGTGAGACACTGGCATAGGTTGTCTAGGGAGGTGATTCTGTGCTGCACAACCTCCCTGGAGGTGTTCAGGACCAGGCTGGACATGGCCTTGAGTGACCTGTACTAGTGGGAGGTGTCCCTGCCTATGGCAGTGGGTTGGAACTAGATGATCTTTGAGGTCCCTTCCAACCTTAACCATTCTATGATTCTATGATTTTATATTCATGAGTTGTTTTTGAGTATCATTACTATCCTGGTAAAGCTACAGGTAAGCCAGTGTTCTGGTGCCCTTTATCTGGGCAGATGTTTTATATAGCTTTAGATTTATCATTTATGATCCTTCATGACTTTCTTCACAGGTGATCTCTCTGTGAAGGCTTCTAGCAGCCAGCTCTTTGCTCAGACGACTTTTTGAGAGGTCTCCTTAGAACTTTCTGGAAGAACTCATAGTTTAATTTTATCTTGAAGCCTTTGGGTTCTGTGAAAAATCTGTTGTTTGTGTATACATACAGTGCTGTAAGAGGAAAGTTCAGGTCTTGCAGCTACTAAATACTCTTGTGTTACAGTGTCAGGGTCTGACCTCGCACAATCCTGAGGGCTCATGCTGCTTTGGGCTTCAAAGCAAAACTGGACATCTGTGGATGTTGCTGGGGAATAAGATCCATAGGTGAGATGTATTCCTATAGATAATGCTTACTTTAAAGTTTTTTCCTTCAGGGAATTTGTGCTGCTGAATCCAACATACTCATGAAAGAGGTTGTGTTCGCAGGTGGACTCTGTGCGTGTTGTCATTGCGCCTCTGAGCTGGCACATTGTGTTCGGCTGCTTAAGCCACGGCTATAATAACCCATATGAATCCCATCAAAAGCAAAGCTTTACTGTTTTACCCACTGTTCTCTCAACAAAAGGTCATCTTTGAGCTGATGACCTTCTAGGCCAACCAACAAGATGAAGGGCTACCATTTTTTCCAGATGTCAGATCCAAAAAGATTGAGTGCTTTGCCTAAGGTTATGCTCCTAACTTCTTATGCAGTTGGGGAATTCTCCTGATTGCCAGACCAGTTTTAGAAATGAAAGCCTGTCCTGCTGCTGCTTTTTGTTGTGAACTAACAGTTGAGCACACATGAGGCATTTTGCAAGGAGTTGAGGGTTTAAAGCTGTCCCACCAGCTGACTTTGCTAACGGTCTCCTCAAAGGCTCTGCACAAATATGGTGACCTCTCTCCCATCCGCTCTCGGGCCCCGCAATAACATCATCCCGCAGCTCAAGCTTCTGTGTCACAGCATGCCTCAGACTACACAGGCTTGCACAAACTCTTTGGGTTGTACTTGTTTCCCACAATTTTCTGCATGTTTGTCTCTAAACGAACCGTGAAATGATTCAGTGCCCGCATGTGGTTTCAATAACAGCGCATGTGGGCAAAGGAGAACATACAGAAGGTCTGACCACCGGCTCCCCGCGCACCGGCCTAGGTTTGTAGTGCCCTGTTTGGCAGAGCTGCTTCATTGCTGTGGAGTTATGATGATTCAGATGAGGCTTCTCTCCATAACCTTGTAACAGCTGTCAAGTGGTGGAAGGCTCCATACTTAATCAAGGACAGATTTGGAATCATAAGCTCTGGTTTGATCTGCGCTGAGATCTGATTGTTTTTCTGGGAAGTCTGTGTGGTGGTGGTGGTGTTCTTGGTGGTTTTGTTNTTAGAAGGAAAGTGGTTAGTGAGGTTACTCAGTAGAGAGGAAAAAAATAAAAGCCAGAAGCTGCTAGGCAGCCCCAGACACTGGGCCTGAGAGACTCACTTATCTATGTTTTGAGTACTTAAACATCTCAGCAAGCCTATGAGTGCAGCAGACATCAGCAGTGTTTTCCTTTTCACAGCCTATAATATAATTTTCTCCATTAAAATATTCTAATTAGCCTCAAACCAGCACAACATCCGCATCGTGGAAGCTACAACTGTTACAGACATATTCTGGCTTCAGGTGGTCTTTTCAAAGTCCACAGCAATCCTTCTCTTCATCACGTGTCCTCAGCTTTACAGAATGCTGCTGCAAAGACTTAGTATCTCTCATTGGGTTGGACCAGGAGATCTCCAGAGATGCCTCCCAACCCCTCTCGTTTCCTGTGCATGCGATTGTTATTTTGTTAGAGAGCAGTAAGTTACCTGTTTTTCTGTTCTTCCCTCTCACCTCAGAGGTGTACAGTTCTGATGTTGCTTCTTCCACATGTACTGAAGGGAGATCATGACATCCCCCTAACCCAAAATCAGAAGAGGAAATGTATTGCTGTCAGATGAGAGAGTTTCTCCTAGGCTGTTTTCTGACTCCGTATTTTCCTTTGCTCTCAAACTCGAAGGGTTAACCTTGGTTTAGACAGAACCAGACTTTGCTAACAGTTTGGCTGAGTCTGGCTGATGATATTCACAGAGAGAATTGCCTTTAGCAGTCTTTGAGAGTGATGTCCTTGTGTGTTAAGGGAGGAAAAGCATTGGGGAAAATGATAAATAAAGACAAGTACTCAAACATTTTCTGCAAAGGAGAAAAGAAAAATCTTTTCCTATGCCTGTGATGAGAAGATGAAGAAGTAATGACTTAAATTGCTCTGGGGAACTATCCAACAAAGCAGCACCTGAGCTGATCATCCATCAGGAGAGGCCATTAACATAGGTTAGACAAATACACTGGAGACAGGCCCTGCCCTTGGCCAACAGCCTTTGGATCTCATTTTCTCCACAATGCTGTAATTCCCAGGAAAGGCAGGTGTAGCTCTAAGAGAAGGCAAACAGGAAATGCAGGGGAGCAGAGCTTGCTTGTCACAGCAGTGCTTTGGGTGATGTGTGGAATAAAAGACTTGAATAAAACAGGTGGATAAAGCCTAGAGTGTAGACAAACTCTGTATTTCTCCACTTGTGTTATTGGAAGAACTGTTTGCTGTGGAGATTTTTCCCAGTATCTAAGGCGGCTGTGTCAAGGTGTCTAAGGTCACTGTGCATCATAGAATCATAGAATGGTAAGGTTGGAAGGGACCTCAAAGATCATCTAGTTCCAACCCCCTGCCATAGGGAGGGACACCTCCCACTAGTACAGGTCACTCAAGGCCTCATCCAACCTGGTCCTGAACACCCCCAGGGAGGTTGTGGAGCACAGAATCACCCAACGTGATCTTTGATCACATTGGGTGATTCTGTGCTCCACAACCTCCCAAAGATCACATTGGGTGATTCTGTGCTCCACAACCTCCCTGGGCAACCTGTGCCAGTGTCTCACCACACATCCAGTGTCCACAGCATTCAGTGTCAAGGTGACTGTGGTGCATAGAGGTACCTGAACTTGGTGCAGAGGTGTGTATGTAGTTGTGCTGTGCTGTGCTGGTGTCTTCTCACTGTGATCTTTGGGCACCAAACTTGATTGAAAAGGAGAGTTACATGACACGTGTCTAGATCTGCCTGTGGCAGGGGGTTAGAACTAGATGATCCTTGAGGTCCCTTCCAACCTTGCCATTTTATGATTCTATGATTCTATCTTTTGGCTGTTCTGTGGAGAGCATAGTTCTGCTGGATGCTGTGGTCAGTGCAGAGGTCTGAAATGAGAGCAAGGAAACTGCACTAAAACTTGCTATAAATCCTGACACCTCCATAACTGACTTACATAACACTTAAAACAAATATTTTCAGTCCAGAAATCTGAGTCTAATTGTATGTCATCCAGGCATATAAGCTGGAGAAGGCCAAGCAGTCTGTTTTGGGAGTGCAGAGGATTTCAGGAGTATTCTGAGGATGAAGGAAAAGTAGTTCCCCGTGGCCATTCCTGCCTTCTGCCTTGCTGTGGAAGTGGAGCCAGCTCTTGCAGTTTCTGGGGATTCTTTACAGAGCACAGGCCATAGCATTGAGGCAAACACTTGCATCTTCTAGAGGATAAATGCACTTCTCTGAAGCACAAACATCCCAAGGTGCTGCAGAAGATAACACCTGTATGCAGTTATTTTATCTCTGGGCTCATCGGGATTTAAGAGGCAGAGCCATATCTTAAAGGAGCTGTCACAGCAATCCTTGTTTGCCTCCAAGGTGTCTCCTGAAGTGCTCCTGCAGGTAATTAATCACCCAATAAAATAACACTCTTTGACAGCAGATGGAATTTGGAAATTAATTTGCACCCCTTAAATGAGGCTTCTAAAACTGTAATTATTGTGAAAGGAAGATCCGAGCTGTGTCAGGTGTAGAAAAGATTTATTTATCAGGAGCAAGCTGTCACCAAAGTGCCACTTCAGCTTGCTGTGCCTGCCCTGCATTTCTTTTAAGTGAATTAAGCAGTGACACTTGCCTGCCTTCCCATATTTGCAGGTTCTGGGGCAAATCNGTCCCTGCCTATGGCAGGGGGTTGAAACTAGATGATCTTTGAGTTCCCCTCCAACCTTACCATTCTATGATTCTATGATTTTCTCTTCAAGCAGTGGATTTTATGAACTTCATGTTCGTAGCATCAGGAAATAGAAAGAGGAGGAAGTTATAAGTAGTTAGCTGGCCTGCATGTGGTACAAGTTACCTGGAGTAAGAGATAATCCAAGATATCTGATTATATTTTTTTCCTCCTCTAATTTTAGAGGTTTAAACATGCTCTTTGTGAAGGTTGTGAGGTTAGCAACAGTAAAAAAAGGAATCATTGACAAAAATANGATATTTTTTGCAAAAGTGCACCAAAAGTGCACCAAAATTCTAATTGCCTTTTCCATATTCTTTTTTTTTAAAGTGTGTGACCACTTCTTGCTGCCCCATCATTCCCTGCTCAATGCCTTGTCCTCGGAGGGCACCACAAACCCTGTGCAGCCCTGCTGGCCATTTGGATTTCTCCCCTTTACTCTGCTCTCCTCNCTGGCCTGCATGTGGTACAAGTTACCTGGAGTAAGAGATAATCCAAGATATCTGATTATATTTTTTTCCTCCTCTAATTTTAGAGGTTTAAACATGCTCTTTGTGAAGGTTGTGAGGTTAGCAACAGTAAAAAAAGGAATCATTGACAAAAATAGTTCCTTCAAAATTGAGCAAAACCCTGAAAAAAATGTTGGTGAATGAGAAGCTGAATCTGAGCTGTCAGTGTGCTCTTGCAGCCCAGAGAGCAACCAGAGCCTGGGCTGCATCCAGAGCAGTGTGGGCAGCAGGATGAGGGAGGTGATCCTGCCCCTCTGCTCCGCACTGCTGAGACCCCACCTGGAGTACTGCATCCAGTTCTGGAGCCACTATTACAAGAAGGATCTGGAGGTGCTGGAAGGTGTCCAGAGAAGGGCCACAAGGATGAGCAGAGGGCTGGAGCTGCTCTGCTGTGAGGAGAGACTGAGAGTTGGAGCTGTGCAGTCTGGAAAGGAGAAGGCTCCGAGGTGACCTTATTGTGGCCTTGCAGTGTCTTAAGGGGGCTACAAGAAAGCTGGGGAGGGACTTTTTAGGCTGTCAGGTAATGATAGGACTGGGGGGAGGATGGAACAAAGCTGGAAATGGGTAGAGTCAGATTGGATGTTAGGAAGAAGTTGTTCAGCATGAGGGTGGTGAGAGCCTGGCAGGGGTTGCCCAGGGAGGTGGTGGAAGTCTCATCCCTGGAGGTGTTTAAGGCTAGGCTGGATGAAGCTCTGAGCAACCTGATCTAGTGTGAGGTGTCCCTGCCCATGGCAGGGGGGTTGGAACTGGGTCATCCTTGTGGTCCCTTCCAACCCTAACTGATTCTGTGTTACCAGTGGTCTGACCTGTGCATCACAGCATCTGAAGACTTACTTCAGCTACATGGGCAAAGGGGACATGGGCTTCTCTTCAGCCTCCCCTGCAGAACTGCCACTAACTGTTCTAGTTGCTACATCTGAAATGTATTTGTTGCTGACAGTGTAATTTTATGGTGTCAAAGTGTCTGTGTGGTGTGCTGATCCAGTATGTAGTTTGTGTGACATGGAAGCAAATTGTCTCATTGTTACACATTAATCTTACATTATTGGGGCATTTATTTCTGAGAAGGCCCAAAAGGGTTTCTGTTAGTGTGTGTCACACTGATTTCTCTCATGCACAGCTTCTGGAAAGGGCCATGCCTGCTCATGTTCCCCCATACTTGCTTGCCAGATGTTAAGTTGACTTGAAAAAAGGAATGAAGGTGCTTCAGCACTTCCTGGCTTGGTTCAGAAGTCTTTTGCACACAGTTAGAAGATTTCTTGAGTTAAAAAGTCCCTTGAGAAACACCTGAGTAAGAGTGAAATAATTTACAGTGGCTTTTGCTGGAAAGCATCACAGACAGAAACAAAAGAGGCTGCCATTCAGAAAACCCCATGTGATGCTGTTGGATTGGCAGTGCCATACTTCAGTTATGGGAACTGACAGCTTGCAAGCAACTTGTGGGACCAAAAAAAGACCTGTGCTTGTTACTTTTCACTTAGGAGTGCCAACTGGAATAATGCTATGCAGAATTCTTTCAATAGAAACTTTTCTTCTCCCTTCTCCTTCAGAGTTTTAACACAAAGTTTTTTTGACTGCATTTCAGGAGTTTTTGGAAGTGTACTTTAAATGCTTTTCATGAAAACAGAGTGGCAAAAATTAAAGGCTGTGGAATGCAGCTGAAGGGGCAGCCCAACTACCCTGAGCATGTCCTGCTTTGCTTGAAATATGGTTGCCCTCTGCAGGCACTCCATTCATCTTGAGGCCAATTTTAACAGCACACAGTGCAGAAATGACTAACTGTTATGACATGCCCTGAACCAGCTCCAGTTCAGCTTGTGTAAATTCTACATGTGGGGTGCTTTTGGAGCTGACAGGTGGAATTTTATTGTGATTGTATTTAACCATTCTACCACAGTAAAGGCTTTTGTCATTTATCTTCCTGAGTTGCTACATGTTGCAAAGCACAGGTATGAGCCCTTTACTTGTTGGGTTTGGTTTTTTCAATCAACACATCTTGCAAAGACTGTTGCTCAGGATAGGATCTTCCCAGTCTTCAGATATGCTTTCTAAATGTGTACTTTCCAGCTGATCTGTGGGCACAGGCCATCTCTTCAAGGTCTTTGCTGAGATGGACTTGATGGGTGGAGCACTGCTGGATAAGGAATTGGCTGGATGGTGGCACCCAGAGAGTGGTGATCAAGGGCACAGTGTCCACCTGCAGACCAGTGCCAAGTGGCTCCCTCAGGGGTCAGTGCTGGCACCAGTGCTGTTTGACATCTTTGTCAGTGCCATGGACAGAGGAATCAGTGCAGCCTCAGCAAGTGTGCAGATGGCACCAAGCTGTGTGGCACAGTCACTTGCTAGAGGGCAGGGATCCATCCAGAGGGACCTGCACAGGCTGCAGAGGTGTGCCCAGGCCAACCTCAGGACATTCAACAAGGCCAAGTGCAAGGTCCTGCACCTGGGTAGGCACAATGCCAAGCACAGCTCCAGGCTGGGTGGGGAATGGCTGAGAGCAGCCCTGAGGAACAGGCCCTGGGGGTCTGGGGTGATGAAAAGCTCAAGATGAGGCTGCAGTGTGAGTGCAGCCCAGACAGCAACTGTGTGCTGGGCTGCAGCAAGAGCAGTGTGGGCAGCAGGGCAAGGGAGGGGATTCTGCCCCTTTGCTCTGCTCTCCTCAGACCCCAGCTGCAGTCCTGTGTGCAGTTCTGGAGCCCCCAGCACAGGAAGGACATGGAAGTGTTGGAGCCAGTGCAGAGGAGGCCACCAAGATGCTGAGAGGGCTGCAGCAGCTCTGCTGTGAGGACAGGCTGAGAGAGTTGGGGCTCTGCAGCCTGGAGAAGAGAAGGCTTCCAGGAGACCTTGGAGTGGCCTTCCAGGATCTGAAGGGGGCTCCAGGAAGGCTGGGGAGGGACTATTGACAAGGTCTTGTAATGCCAGGACAAGGGGCAATGGGTTTGAAGTGGCAGAGGGGAGATTGAAAGTGGATGTTAGGAGGAAGTTGTTTGCAGTGAGGGTGGTGAGACACTGGCACAGGTTGCCCAGGGAGGTTGTGGCTGCTCCCTCCCTGGAGGTGTTCAAGGCCAGGTTGGACGAGTCCTTGAGTGACCTGTGCTAGTGGGAGGTGTCCCTGCCTATGGCAGGGAGTTGGAACTGGATGATCTTTGAGGTCACTCCCAACCTAACCATTCCATGATTCTATGACTGCTGCTGGGTGCATCTTTGTGGTGGTGGTGGTAGAAATAGCTTGTCTTTGGTTTAAGCCTGAGAGTGAGGTTAGCCAGTATTGTCTGCTCTCTAAGCTGTACTTGGAGCTCCTCTTCTGGCTGCACAGCCAGCTGAACATGTTACAGCCCCTGTTGCTGGTGGAGCAGTAATGTGAGGAGCCAGACCAGCACTTAGGAAGGATGGAGACAGTAGTGTGTGGCAGAGGTTGTGATCAGCACATGGGAGCAGGATGAAAGGAGTGAACGAAACCTCTATCCCCACGGCTGCAGCTGGGAGGGGAATTACAGACAGACTGGAGAGGTAGAGTTCATTCTGTCTCAGATTCTCTTCCTTAGTCTAGTGGAAATTTCCCTCCATATACCAGGCTGTTTCCACCATGTCAATCAGTGTTTCAGCACGAATTTGAGAACCACATCAGATTAGTCCTGTGCCTAAGGCACTGACAGTAGTCGGTGCAGGGCTTCTAAACAAAGTCAGGTCATTTACTGGCATCATGTCAACTGAGCTTTTAAGGCTCTGTGTGTGAATGCAAAATCAGCACACTGTTCTGGAGGCTTCTTGACTCAGATCATGGTCCCCAAGGACGACTGATGCATTTGGAGATACTATTTAAAGAAAGGTGTTAATGAGCTTATGTCTTTTGAATGAAAGCCATAGCTGATATTTGCTCTTGTGTGAGTTCTGCAGATTTGTTGGTTTGTCTGAAGTGGTCTATTAGTACTTGTGCTGAGATAGAAATTGTCTTAGTAGTGAAGAAAGTATTCTGGCACAAATTAAAAAATCCTAGGGAAGATAAATGAAAAATGTAATTAAAATGCCTTGAGGTGGAACCATTATGGAAATGGTAATGGATAGCTTGCTAATCTCATTAGGAAACATCCTGGATAGACTACTCCTCTGAAAGGTTATGAACGTTGCACTAGAAAAGGCATTTGCTTTGAGATCAGCTCATTCTTTGTATCAGGCAATAGCACTGATTTCTTACCTTTTCTCTTTGGTCCTTAAGCAGCTCTGAGGAACGGGATCTGGGGGTGTGGGGTGATGAACAGTGCAACATGAGGCTGCAGTGTGAGTGCAGCCCAGACAGCAACTGTGTGCTGGGCTGCAGCAAGAGCAGTGTGGGCAGCAGGGCAAGGGAGGGGATTCTGCCCCTTTGCTCTGCTCTCCTCAGACCCCACCTGCAGTCCTGGGTGCAGTTCTGGAGCCCCCAGCACAGGAAGGACATGAAACTGTTGGAGCAGGTCCAGAGGAGGCCACCAAGATGCTCAGAGGGCTGCAGCAGCTCTGCTGTGAGGACAGGCTGAGAGAGTTGGGGCTCTGCAGCCTGGAGAAGAGAAGGCTTCCAGGAGACCTTAGAGTAGCCTTCCAGTATCTGAAGGGGGCTCCAGGAAGGCTGTGGAGGGACTATTGACAAGGTCTTGTAATGGCAGGACAAGGGGCAATGGGTTTGAACTGGCAGAGGGAAGATTTAGGCTGGATGTTAGGAGGAAGTTCTTTACAGTGAGGGTGGTGAGACACTGGAACAGATTGCCCAGGGAAGTTGTGGCTGCTCCCTCCCTGGAGGTGTTCAAGGCCAGGTTGGATGAGACCTTGAGTGACCTGTACTAGTGGGAGGTGTCCCTGCCTATGGCAGGGGGTTGGAACTAGATGATCCTTGAGGTCCCTTCCAACCTTACCATTCTATGATTAACTTGCTTGCTAATTTTCCTTCACTGCACTGCCTTTTGTCCAGTTTGCTGAGCCTAGCTGTGTGCTGTGCAAGATCAGGGACACCACACCTTCAGTCAGGGTCAGTGATTCAGATGCTACCTCACGATTTTATTGTGCTCATCTGACTGGGACCAATACCTCCCAGCCAGTCTCAAGGTGAATGAGCATCATACAAGGTCGGTGAGTGGCACTCAAAATAAGGCATCCAAATGCTGCTGGAACTGAAGCAGTCCTGAGACCTACTTAAAGGCAGGCTTCTGAAGCAGACACTAAAATACTTTCCAGATACTACAATACTGAAAAGGTAAAATTTGTGGAGATTTCTCATAGTTAGAGAATGTCTCTGTGCTTTCCCAACAAAATTTTTGTGTTTAGTTTACTTTCCCCTCAAGTAATTCTTGTTAGCATGAAAATTATTTCATTGATGATTTTCTGTTTCCCAGCTGGAAAAAATTGAGCAGACTGGTTCAGATCATATGTATGCAAATCCCATCTGCTGCTGTGTATCACAGGCAAAAAGTCCATACTAGGTGACACAACTTAAGCCATTGCACTGTGAGTTTTATGAACCTACCTATGACAGCAGGGAATTGGCAAACCTACCATTTGGCTGTGATGGGCATTTGACATGGCTGCAAAACCAATGAGGAAAAGAAATCATCTCAGTGGAACCTTCTGGATGCCATTAAATAAATTAAAGCTGTGAGAGCAGCATTTCCCATCCCTTTCTCTCCAGAGACCATGCTGCAGTGGGCGTGCAATTTGGCTTTCTCCTTTTGGTGTCAATGTTTTCCACAGAAGTACGTTTCTTAAAGGGGCCATCAGTGCAACAGATGCTGTGCTCAGACCTGCTGCATGGGACAGGAGTGTGCTGGAAATGGTGGGATCTGATCCCATCCTTGGGCCTTGGCAGTTACATTGACTGCTTGGATTTTTCTCCTGCTGGTTGTGATGTTGCTAGAGGGCAGGGATGCCATCCAGAGGTACCTGGACAGGCTGCAGAGCTGTGCCCAGGCCAACCTCATGACATTCAACAAGGCCAAGTGTAAGGTNGCTCCACAACTTCCCTGGAGGTGTTCAGGACCAGGTTGGAGGAGGCCTTGAGTGAGCTGTACTAGTGGGAGGTGTCACTGCCTATGGCAGGGGGTTGGAACTAGATGATCTTTGAGGTCCCTTCCAACCTTACCATTCTATGATTCTATGTTAAAACCTTGCAGTGGAGCTGCAGTTGTGTTGTTACCTTGACTTATTCTCTGTTGGGTGTTTGAGGGCACTTCGAGTTCTTTATTGTAAATCTGATGCAAGCTATAGAAAAGTTTTGTCTATTTTCTTTGACTTTTCTGTTCATTCACTACATTGGTTGCAACCCCAAATTAGCAGACAGCTTCGTTTAGGCCTCAGTTCAACAAAACACTTTGGCCCAACTCCATCTCTGGAAGAGGTTTCAGATTAATGGGAAGCTGGAAGCACAATGAAGAGTATGAAGTCAAAGAACTTGTTTGGGTCTGGTCTTTAATGTTCTTAAAGCATAATCTTACTCCTATTCAGCAATAGTGAAAGTTAAGCACATGCTTAAGTGCTTTGCCAATCATGGAGGAGATGATTTACACTGGTAAAGATGCAACTTAATAGTATCTACTTTGCCGATTACAGCTGTACCCAGGATCTCATAGAACGAGAGGTAGCTGCTGCTGTGTCCTGTAGTTCAGTTCCCCTGAGGCTCTGAAGGTAGCCCAAACCTAGAGCTGGCATATGTGGGCAGCCTTGTAGGGGGAGCAAATGAAGAAAATGTTTGTGTCAGGGATGTTCCAGTTGTTTAGTGGCTGTATAAAGACATGTAAGTGAATTCAAAGGCTCGTGGTGAAAGCATCTTCTCCATACATGGATTGAAACAAATCATTAAATGTCACAGCTTTTATTTCCACAGGTCTTATAATAGGGGTGCAATTGTGCAAGCAGAGTTAGACTGCTTTGAGAAACCCTGCAAGAGAAGCCAACCCTCCCTACTCTTCACGCTGCATTTGCCTGTGCAGCCAGCCTCCTCTAAAGCTTTTCCCCAGCTTGCTGACAGGCAGGAAGTGGGGGGATGCAGGCAGCCAGACAGCTTTCCCAGGGGCTCAATTGCTGTGGACAAGTCTGCAAGTCCACACCTGGGAGGACAACAAGTCCCAGGTGGCCCCACAGTGTCCAACCCGACAATGTACAGCTGCTACCTTTGGGTGGGGGTGGAAGAAATGGTCCATTAGGAGTGGAGTAGCTCTCCAGCTGCATAGGCAGGGAGGTCTGCAGGGTCCAGGGGGCTTCCTGTTTAAATAGTTACAGAGTCTGCAGAACTGGTTAAGCTGTCAAAAAAAATTGCAGAGGGTAAAAAAACAAACCTAAAGCAACCATCCTTCCTATATCTGTACATGCTTTGTCTAGCTGCTCATTTGGGTCACATCAAATGCTTCTTGTGATTTTTTCAGTTCACTTGAATGAGTTTTAGATTAGGTCCCTTAAATGTAGAATGGGATTAAAGTTTGTGGAACTGGAGCTGCAGTTCAGGAAAGCTCATTCTTTAGTACAGAAAGGCTAGGAGAGATCCTTGTCATAAGCTTGTAGGTCCCCTGACGTAACATAGGGAACCCTTTTCCCCTGGTGACTCCTGTGGAACCACGTCTTGTGGTTGGGCTACAGCACTGCAGCTGCTCATTAAGAAATAAAGCAGGTAGATGAGGGAGAGAAAACAGTCTTGAGGCACACAGGATAGTCAGACTATTCAGTACAGGGCTTAAGGACATGTTTAACTGCTTCTCTGTAAAGAGGGAGGAAATTAGACATGTGTTTTTTTAGTGCTTCACAGAAACAATTCCTATCCAGCTAACACCAATGGAGATCACACATGGTGAACTCTTTCAAGGAGTCCATGAAGATCAGGCCTTGAACACCAGCTGCACAAACTTGCTATTTAAGCTGCTGTAATAGAATCATAGAATCATAGAATGGTTTAGGTTGGAAGGGACCTCAAAGATCATCTAGTTCCAACCCCCTGCCTATGGTTGAACTAAATGATCTTGGAGGTCTTTTCTAACCTAAATGACTCTATGATGGCTCACCCCCACCTGCCAGAGCTTCCCCTGTGTGAGCATAGTTTCATTCACACCCACTGGGGCAATGCTTGTGAGAGTGTGAGCACCTTGATCTGTTAGCTGTGGTGTGCAGTGCAGACGTGGCTCATGCTAAGTAGTTGAAAATAGGAATCACAGAAAGAAGCTTAGGAGTGCACCGTTTTGTGAGACATCAAATTTTGAATGTGTGTGCACAGAAGTGCATGTGTGAAAGAAAGAAAATACCCTTACCTGAGGAGCATTCCCTCAATTGACATTAATCTGCATTTTTTCTCTCTGCCACATGATGGAGATAATGGTGTAGGATGTATAAACAGTGCTGCATGGGTTCTGCACTTCAAAGAATGAAAGTTCAACTTGGTGGTTGATGGTAGCTGTTCCATTAATACTGGTTTTGTGCTAGCCTTGATGGAGTAATTTTCTCATAGTATCTATGAGGCAGTTTGTTTAAAGCAACATTTGGGTACTTCTCTTGTTCTCCTCTGTTTTGTTTGGGGTTTTTTTGTTTTGGGTTTGTTTTTGTGTGGATGTGGGTTTTTTGTTGTTTTTTTGTGGGTTTTTTGTTTTGTTTTTGGGGTTTGTTTTTGTTTGGGGTTTTTGCTTGTTTATTTGTGGGGTTTTTTGTCTGATTTTGTTTGTTTGGTTTGTTTTAGATTGGTTGTTATTTTTGTGGGTTTTTTTCCACAGCAGACAGATACACAGGAATAGTCTTGCCAAATACTTGGGGCTTCCAATACAGAAAAACGCCAAAGTGCCTACTTGGTAAANGCTGCAGCCCAGCACACAGTTGCTGTCTGGGCTGCATGAACACTGCAGCCTCATCTGGAGCTTTTCATCACCCCACACCCCCAGGGCCTTTTCCTAAGGCTGCTCTCAGCCATTCCCCACCCAGCCTGGAGCTGTGCTTGGGATTGTGCCTACCCAGGTGCAGGACCTTACACTTGACCTTGAGAAGAATTTGCTCATCTTGCATTACTTTTACTGGGACTTGACTTTGAATGTACATGGTTGGGTTCAGATACAGCCATCAGTGGGACTGCTGTGTACACCTCTGTAGAAGCAGGGAATCTGCAGCAGTTCCTGCTTAGGAAGTTAAAAAGAGCACATCCTGGATCCTGCTCCCACCGGGAGCCTGAACATGTGAATCCTGGGAAGGGCACTGTAGGGTCCAAATGAACTGATCCTCATATTGTATGCTAGAACCCTTGCATCTGCTCTCTCCTCTGTTCTCCATCTTGAGCATGGGTCCTGGTCCAGAAGCTATTGAAGCCACATGTACAAAATTCCCAGCAATTTCAATGAACTTTGGATCAGGCCCATATGCAAAGGCAGAGATGGATTTTCCCATGAAATTTTGTTTTAGTGACACTCAGAAATCTCCTGGTGAGAGATGTATTTAATTTTTATGGTGAGAGCTGCTGTATTGTACTTGTAATCACAATGTAGTAACAGGGCACTTGTAACACAACTGCTACAGGCTGAGATACACCCAGGAAGGGAGAAGCAGGTTTGTGGCCAGTCTGGGGCTTGGCTGGCTGTAACTCAGAGGACGAGAGGTCCTCTACTGCTGTCATTGCAGCTACAGCTGCACTGCTGTTGAGTTTCTTTGACTGAATATTTGCTGGATGAAGCAATATTCTCACTTTTCCATACATCCACCTGCCTTGTGAATCAAACATGCTGCTTGTTTAGTTCCTTGTGCTTAGGTCCTTTTATCTCCTGCAAAATTCCCATTTGAGGAACTGTTTGACTCTGTGATAGTGCAAATCTGTCAGTCTGCTGCCTGCCTATGAATTTTTGACTCTTTGATTAAAAGAGTTGAAAAGTTTGTGTTTAGACACTCTCTCTTTAAAGGTGCTTTTCATAAGGGATTTTTATAATTATGTTTAAAATGTTAGATGTCTCTAAAAGGTACATTAAGAAACCTTCAGAGTTAGTGAAGTGACAGGGTGCCCGAGCAGCAGCGCAGCCTGTATGCGTCGCGTGCCCCCAGGCTGCTGTAGCAGCTTCTCCAAATGTTGGAGTAGATTTTAAATGTTTGTGTTTAGAGACTCTCCTTTCAAAAATGCTTTTCATAAGGGATTTTTACAGTTATGTTTAAGATGTTACATGCCTGTAAAAGGTACCTGAAGAAGCCTTCAGAATGAGTGAAGTGACAGGCTGGTGGGGCAGCAGCGCAGCCTGCGTGCGTTGTGCACCCCTAGACTGCTGTAACAGCTTCTCCAAATGTTGGGTTAGAGTTGAAATATTTGTGTATAGAGATTCTCCCTTTAAAGATGCTTTTCATAAGGGATTTTTATAATTATGTTTAAAATGTTACATGGCTGTAAAATGTACATGAAGAAACCTTCAGAGTTAGTGAAGTGACAGGCTGGTGGGGCAGCAGCGCAGCCTGCGTGCGTCATGCACCCCCAGACTGCTGTAATACTGTAACAGCTACTCCAAATGTTGGAGTTTTTTCCCCAGAAGACATTTTCCAGAAATGCTGCACTCCATGCTCTAGGCTCCTGCCTCCGTGTTGGTTTTTCTTTTTTTTTTTTCATGAGAACAAAGATAAGTCCTTCATGGTCCTAAACTCAATGCATGTGCATGACTTAAAGGCATTACCTACCAATAAATAGGAGATTAGCTGCGGCTTGTGCATTTCCTGGTCAGTTCAGGTTTTGTCAGATGGCTCGTTGTTAGCCCCTTTCCTTTAACGATGGGACACTTTAATGAGTTTGCCATCTGACATACATCTGCTTCCTGTTAAACAATACCTTCATTCTTCTAGAGCTGCTAAACTCATCTTTAACCCTACAAGATTTGTATCTGCACCTTGAAAACAGCATGTACAAGCCGCTCAGCATATTCATTTTCTTGTTGAGGAGGTTTTCTTGGTGTGTTGTTCTTGAGAAGGAAGAGCAAAACAGGCATTTCCTTTGGTGCTTGTTTGCAGTGTGGATACTACGTGTCTGACTGGGAGCCCATCAGTCCAGCTGCTCTTTAGAGTGCAGTAGGGTTGGCTTTTGTGGCTGTACTGTACAGCACTTATTCTGTCCTCCCAGCAAGGTAAGGGACTGGTGTAAGAGGAGGAGATTTTAGTTAATATCCTTTGTGGAAGGAGCCTCCAATAGCTCGATGATGGTCTGCCTCATGTGTTCAAAGTTAGGGCTCTGTGATCATCAGGCTCTCTTAAATCAATCCAGCCTGAATTGAGTTTGTGCATCTGCCTCAGTGCTTCCCTTTTCCCCATGCTTTGGGAACACAGTCATGCCGGATCTCTGACTGTGTCTTTCCTCTTCACTGGTCAACATTGCCCCTCCAGAAGAACTTTGTTTTTTTTCTTTAATCATAAACCCTTTTTCTAGTGGAGGAAAAACCGGATAGAATTCTCCTTGTATTTATCCACCTCTGCATGCTGTCCTTTCTACATTGCTTCCCTAACAAGCGTGCGGAGCCATTTCACAGAACATCCTGTTGGATGTGAAGTTCTGCCACAGAGGTCCCAAGGCCATCTGTGGGAATGGCTTGTAACCAAATGAAGCAGTGCTGTGTGGCACATAGTGTTTTGTCTCAGAAAGGGATTTACTTCCAAACGTTCACAGGGGCCAGGTGGCAAGTGGAAATACTTTGAGCTTAGGGCCGGGAAAAGAGAGGAAGCAAGGTACAAATGTTTGAGAGTTAAGTGAATGCTGGCATCGGCATAATGAGCTTAAATCAGGAATTTTGTATCTCTTCCCATTTGCAATTGTCTCCCAGCTTGAACGTGAGAGAATTGCTGATTACCTCAGGTGGCTGCTGGTGCATCATCTGAAACTTTTGCTTTAATGATAATCTTGGCACTGTTGAGACCAGTGTTTCTACCCCCTAAATGCTGTTCCTTTGCCTCTGGCAGTGCTGTAAAGCCACAGAACTCCATTAAGCTCCACATTCAACTCCACAAAACTGTTTCAAGTTGTTTGTTGTAAAGGCAGCTTGATAGTTCTCCCTGTGATGGCCCAGCTGCCATTGGGGCTCCACCTCTCTTTGCCTTCATGCAGTCCTACAGAACAGTGCTGAATGTGAATTTACTCTTCTACAATGTACCTTAAGGAATGGAGCTAAGAGAAGATCTTCTGGTCATTGCTACAGCAGTGTTGTCATTCTTGCCTGAAGAGTTTCTAATTGCATCAGTGTTTATTAACAAAGCCCTCCATCATTTATCTAACATATAAACTTGTCCATTCCTTACCCACGCTTCACACCTTTCATCTTGGAGCTGCAGGAACTTGGCTGATGGCTTTGACAGTCTATCATTGATGTTAAGATTACAAATTACCTTTGTTAGGTTCCTTGTGGAGCCTGCAGTGTATCAAGGAGGATCTGGGAGGGAGTCTTAATTGAAACTTTTTAAGAGAAGAAACCAGCATTGTCAGCTTTGGGATACTGCTGCTGGTGGCTGTGCTGAGCCCCTGTTCACCTTCACTTTTACTTGGTACTGCAGGAAAAGTTCAGGTCTTCATACTGTACTGTATTTAATGATGTCTGTTGCCATGCCCTCTGACATGACCATGGAGAGGCTTACCTCATTTCATGCTGTCTTTTCAAATCCCATTGCGGAGAAAGTATATTTATAGCTGGAACATCACTTCAGCATTTATCCAACCCTGGATGTGTTTAAAAGTTGTTTGGATGTGGTGCTTGGTTTATGGTTTATAGAATCATAAAACCATAGAATGGTAAGGTTGGAAGGGACCTCAAGGATCATCGTGTTCCAACCCCCTGCCATAGGCAGGGACACNCTGCAGCCCAGGACTCTGTTGCTGTCTGGGCTGCATGAAGAGAAGCTGTTGGCTGTTTAGGGTGAAGCTCATGGAGCAGGGTTATTGGTTGGACTTGGTGATCTTGAGGGACTTTTCCAACCTGAATGTTTCTGTGATTCTGTGATAATCCAGATGTGCTGGGCAAGTGTGTGAAGAATTTTAGGAGAAGACACTGAACCAGGTTTACTGTGATTATGAATGGAATGTCCTGATGTTAAACCCAGTGGGCAGACAGGGTTGTTTTGTTCTACTGTAACATGAACCCATTTGAAAAGACCAATCTTTTATAAAGAAGCTGATTAAAATGAGGGGGAAAAAATGTAAAAGAGACTTAGGTAAAGGGAAGATTATGCTCCTGAAATGTGTGCATTGTGCATCCCTGGAAAGCAGTGTGGGTTTCAGTGCTCAGAAGCAGGTTATTAGACTTGTCTTGAGAATTACAACAGAGAAGGCACCGTTTGGCACCTGCAGTGGGGGCACTGTGGTGGAGTATTCCTTGTCAATTCAGACTTCAACTGTGATAGCATCTCCATGGGCCCTGCCAAAGTGTGTCAGAGTGCCACGTTAGGTGCAAGTTTGAGAACTGCTGTGACAACTGCAGTACATCTTCCCTGAAGGAAACAGATGCTCTTGCTCTTGGTCTTTGTGATATTTGTGCTGTCAAAGTCCTCTTCGTAGCTGTTGCCTTTCCTCCTGCTAATTCATAAGCATGTCTGGCAACAGGACAAGGGGGAATGGGTTGAAGCTGAGGCATTGTAGGTTTAGACTGGGTCTTAGGAAGAAGTTCTTCAGTGCAAGGGTGATTGAGACTCTGGAATAGGTTTCCCAAGGAGGTTGTGGCTGCCTCCTCCCTGGGGATGTTCAAGGCCAGGTTGGATGAGGCCTCAAGCAGCTGAGTCTAGTTGAGAGGTGTCCCTGCCCGTGGTGGGGAGGTTGGAGTAGATGATCTCTAAGATGCCTTCCACTCTAAGCCATTCTGTGATACTGTTAATGTAAGGAATAGTAGAGGTATGAGTGAGAGCAGTGTCTGGAACAGAGGTACAGTTTCAGGGACATTGAGAAAGCCCTTAGAGAGGTGAGCCTGTTTCCTCCTCTCTGCCTGTTTGTGCCAATCTCTCCTTCAGTATTTATTTCAACATTTGTAAAAACAGATCTTCTAGAGAGCAAAACTCACTGAACTGGAGACAGAGAAAACCTGAATAAACAAACATGTGCCACAGATTAGTGAGAACATCTGTAGGTTTTATGTTGTTTTGAGAACACATACCACAGTTTTCCTTTTCTTATGCTTTTCTGATTTCTTTCTTTCTTTCTCTCTCCCTCTCTGTTTTCTTCTTCTTTTAAAATATATTGCTAATAAAGGTTGGAGGTAGAAAGCACAGCTGGACTCTGCATGACATGCCACTGTTTAATTTCTAGCTTGGAGGATGAGAAGAAGAGTAGTTTTATTGTATCCTAGAAGAGAATAAAGCCACATGCAAATTCCAGCCATGGACATCTGTTTCCTCTTTGTGTGAAAGAATTCTCATATTTGGAAGGGAATCCCAGTTCTGAAGGGGCTGATGAGGGTGTTTTTTTCTTTTGCTGTCCACCCCCTCCCCTCCTTCTTTACCACTCCTTCAGCATACTCTCCTTGCTCTCTCTCTGCTGTGTTCCTTTCAGGACAATGTCAGCTTGCAATTTAGCATCAGATAGTAGATGGGTGAATTTTGAGTTCATTTTAAATGTTCTGTTGTAGCTACAAACAGTATCATTAAGCTCCTCCTTAAATTTATTTTAATTAAACACTGTTTGTTGGGAAGACCTTTGCTCTGTCATCAGAGGGTTGGTATTTGTTTTTGAAGAGGAGATATGTGTATTTGCTGCTCTGGATGTGAAGTGCAACTATTTCTAGAAGTAACTGATTAGAAACAATCCTTTTGAATCCTTCTGTATCAGAGGAACAAAGTTGGGCTGTAGAAATGAGAATCTGCAACATTCATTAGTGTGAGGCATCAGGTGCTAAGGACTAGAGGGACCAGAGTAAATGATAATTTCACTAACCTATAAAACATTCCTGAATAATGATTTGCAGCTGTTTGGGGGCTTTAAGTTTTTGAGCTTGAGAGTTGACTGAACAAACAGCAGTTATATAACACTAGGGCAGACATAAGAACTGGTACTGTCTATTTTATATTAACATTGAATGAGAGCTTGGTGGAGCTTGCCAGGGTTTCATATTTGCTGGCAGAAAATTACCCACATGTGTGGACCACATTTTTATTGTTGCCTTAGCCTATTTCAGGCATAAATACTGCTGCCTGGCAGGGTGTGATTCTGTTCATTGCTGAAGAGCTTTTCTTTTAAAAAACAAAATATGAAAAGGAATGAAAAGCTGTGAGTGCTTAAATAAAGAATTGACCCCAGACTGCAAGGTTTTTGTCACATCTGTGGTGGTAGAGCATTAAAGGGCAATAAGCCACCTAAAGGCTTTCTCATTGCTGGATGAGTTGCCCTTGCAGAACTATTTGCAGAAATATTGCTCTGCTAAGGCAAATGGAAAACAAAGCAGAGGTGATTGGTGGTACCCAGCAATGGCTGC
>WBNM01015779.1:0-26315 GCA_013399055.1 Ramphastos sulfuratus | reverse complement strand
CTGCTGCAGCCCTCTCAGCATCTTATAGACCTCCTCTGGACCTGCCTGTTTCTAAAAGTTCCCCTGCCTACAACCACCAAATAGTTTATAAACCTCTGAACTTTTGATATGTTTATGACCCTGAATGAAATCTTTGTGCTTTAATATTTCTTTTTTTTCCTATTACTTTGTTACCTGAGTTCTGCTTATATAGAGTTTGTTCCTTACACACAGTTTGGTTTACACTGCATGATTGAACAGGTCACTCTATTTTCCACCCAATGAAATTAGAAAAGGATTTTGGTTTTGATAAGAACTGAAGTAGTATAGTTTTCTTACCCTGTGTAAGACTTGAGCTTTGAGAGAAGGTGAAAACAAAATTAAGCATTGCTGAATTTTTGGTTTTGCTCTATCACATCTGATTTCTTCTGATCTTCATTTTAAGAAGGTTTCATACAGGGAAAAAAAGAACCCAACAAACTATCTCTGGCTGTTTATACATTTGCTTTATATTCTGTACTCTGCATAGTGGTTAAGTCTAACTATGCATACATCTGTTTGTCAGCTGGTGAATATTCATGTTCAGGTATAACAGCTATTATGTGATACATTACACTGTTCAGTAAAATTCAGAATACTTGAGAAAAAAAAGCAACCCAAAAATTACTTTTATTTTGTGGTAACTACCACATCATTTTTTTTCATGCTAATGCCTCAGAATTAGGGGACCAGAGTTTTAAATTCCAGCAGCAGCTCTTAACTAGCTTTTAAATACAAGGATGTTTGTAATACATTTTTCTTAAGAGGGCATATTTCACAATAAGAAAAAGGGAAAGCAATTTTTATTTCTGTCCTTATCTGTTCCAAACCTATTCAGTGTTTTACATCAGAAGAATAAGTTCATTGAAAAAGATGTAAGTAGAAAGGAGGGATGGGAGTAGAGAGAGTGAGAAATGGTGGTTGGAGCATCCATGTCACAGGAGAAACCCCAAAAAGCCAGAGGTCTGATCTACAATGTTTCAAGTACTCAACTGAGAAACAAATGCATTTGTTCCTCATGATGGATGTTNTGAGGTCTGAGGAGAGCAGAGCAAAGGGGCAGAATCCCCTCCCTTGCCCTGCTGCCCACACTGCTCTCGATGCAGCCCACATTAATTATCTCCACTACTATCAGTTCTGCACTGTTCTCAGGTCTCTGAGAGACTCTTCTTCTATTCTGATAGCAAAATTGCCTGCTCTAAGAGTAGATATTCTCCAATTTTTTTTTTCTCCTTTTTTTTTTTTTTTATTCTCCAATTTTACTTTTTTTTTGCCTCTGAGAAATATCTCTATCTGGAAATATCTATAGAACTACTGTCTGAAGTGGTAAGGCAAAGATTATTGGGACATCAGGAATAAAATGAATGCTGGTTTCCTTGTAATAAGGAGCTTCTGGCAGGTTGTTAAATACCTGGTATAAATCAAGATGTTTATAACTAAGATAGCCACCAGTAAGTGTTAAAAAATTCTGTCAACTATATTGCAGCCACCCTTGGCTATTAATGGATTAGTCTGAGAAGGGTGATTTATCTGCTACATCTTTTTCAATGGAAAAAGTAAGCAGCTTTTTCCCTTGCTAATAAACCTCTAGAAGGCCATTGGGCAAACCATGTAATCCTCACTAACCATAATTTGAGGGCATCTGTGACTACTCAATGTTATTTTTTCTTAAAGTGTCATACCAAGAGGCTTGGTAGTTTTCCATTTATCTGCCAATTTACTAATAGGATTGTTCCTAGCTTGTTCTGCTTATTTCACATCAAAATGAGAGAATGACTTCATCAGCTGGAAGTTAGGAAAACTTCCTTAGGACTGGGAACAAGCTGAAAAGTTTTGGCTTCCAGTCTGCTCTTCAGATTGATCATGTATTCACATATCCTGTCAGAGGAAATATTCTATAGAAGTGATAGGGAAACAAAAGTGCTAAAGCATCCTTTTGATCCCAGTTTTTTTCCTAAGTCAATTTTTTTCTAAGTCAAATACCATGTTCTTTAGACCTAAACCAAATTTACTGATGGAAAAAGCAAGATTTGCTTCATTTGGGCCCAACTCATTTCCTTTTTGTTCTTTGTGTTCAGCTACCAAAAGAGTAAAGCTACCAAAAGAGTAAAACTACCAAAAGAGTAAAGCTACCAAAAGAGTAAATGCTACTAAAGAGTAGCATGCACTCAGCTCTGACAATTATTCTATTTTGAAAAGGTCCAAAAGTTTTCTTTCTTTTTGTTTTCTTCAGACTACAGTTTCTTCTTTTGCAACAGCTGGAAGTAATTAGGTTTTATCATTTAGCTGGTTAAATACATATTGCTCAAGAAGTCTCTGAAGTAAATAAAATTGTAATGGAACAAATTCTAAACAAATAACAGCACATGAATATATAGAGAGACTTTAACTTGCTCTCAGTGTTTGCATAGTCATGTAAGGAAGTAGGAAAAAATGAGCATATCTCATTTCCATGATAGTTTGGTGCTCCTTTCCCTTTGAGTTTTCAGAAGGCTTTTCCACACTCTCCTCAAATGCAAATATGTGCTGTATATTAGCCTACCAGGGCAGCACACACTCCCTGCCAGGTTGCTATATGCTCCAAATAATTGACTTTATATTGGGAACATAGGTCTTCTAAAGGAAGTTTTAAGTACTAAGTTAGAACTACAGCAGATTTTCTGATAGCTGTTCAATAGACCATTAGCCTGCTGGAGGAGTGATCTCCATTGCCAAGGTGGTTAAGTGTCCAAAAGCACAATGGAGTGGGCACTGTTACTATCCAAGGGATATCTCTAGAGGAGGACCCCCCTCAGGGGTCAGTGCTGACACCAGTGCTGTTTGACATCTTTGTAAGTGCCATGGACAGAGGAATCAGTGCAGCCTCAGCAAGTGTGCAGCTGGCACCAAGCTGTGTGGCACAGTCACTTGCTAGAGGGCAGGGATCCATCCAGAGGGACCTGCACAGGCTGCAGAGCTGTGCCCAGGCCAACCTCAGGACATTCAACAAGGCCAAGTGTAAGGTCCTGCAGCTGGGTAGGCACAATCCCAAGCACAGCTCCAGGCTGGGTGGGGAATGGCTGAGAGCAGCCCTGAGGAACAGGCCCTGGGGGTCTGGGGTGAGGAAAAGCTCAAGATGAGGCTGCAGTGTGAGTGCAGCCCAGACAGCAACTGTGTGCTGGGCTGCAGCAAGAGCAGTGTGGGCAGCAGGGCAAGGGAGGGGATTCTGCCCCTTTGCTCTGCTCTCCTCAGACCCCAGCTGCAGTCCTGTGTGCAGTTCTGGAGCCCCCAGCACAGGAAGGACATGGAAGTGTTGGAGCCAGTGCAGAGGAGGCCACCAAGATGCTGAGAGGGCTGCAGCAGCTCTGCTGTGAGGACAGGCTGAGAGAGTTGGGGCTCTGCAGCCTGGAGAAGAGAAGGCTTCCAGGAGACCTTGGAGTGGCCTTGCAGGATCTGAAGGGGGCTCCAGGAAGGCTGGGGAGGGACTATTGACAAGGTCTTGGAATGCCAGGACAAGGGGCAATGGGTTTGAAGTGGCAGAGGGGAGATTGAAAGTGGATGTTAGGAGGAAGTTGTTTGCAGTGAGGGTGGTGAGACACTGGCACAGGTTGCCCAGGGAGGTTGTGGCTGCTCCCTCCCTGGAGGTGTTCAAGGCCAGGTTGGAGGAGGCCTTGAGTGACCTGTGCTAGTGGGAGGTGTCCCTGCCTATGGCAGGGGGTTGGAACTGGATGATCTTTGAGGTCCCTTCCAACCTTCCCATTCTATGATTGTTTCTCATCAAGGAATTGCTTAATCATGTTGAGCACTTAATTTGCAACTAAACAATCCTGCTTCTGTTAAAGAGACTTTTCAAGGATTCCACAACCTCCACTAGAAAGCCACTTTATAAAGTAACATGGAAAAGTGAGTCACTTGCCTATTTTTTTTCCTAATGAGATGAATCATGAGGAAAAAGCCAGGTTAATGTTCCAAGGAGCTTAATTAGAATCAGGTGAGAGCCTGAAAAGGCAGCTAAGGTGATTTCAGGCAGTGCTTATAGGAGAAGCCTTAATTAAGAAGACTGATGGCCTTTTACTTAAATCTCTTCAAGAGTATACAGAAACCTGTTTAACTCCTCCAGATCCAGCAGCAAAGCACCTTTGAAATTCCAACATCTTTTATGACAAGTAAAACAAAGGAGCATCTCTTTGGCTCTAGTGGGCAGTACAGCAGCCTGCTCCTCAAGGTGCACAGGCAGAAATGCAGACTCACAGAGGGGCAGAGAAGAAAATACAATTAAATAGGAATTCAATCCAAAAAGTTACAGCAGTTGAAGAATCCATAAAATCACAAATATCTCAGCCCAGCTGCAGTGCAAACAGCACAATGGCAGATTGCAAAAGTGTTTTAGAAGTAAGACTGCTGTGACTGCTTTAAATTTGCTTGCAATACACAATCTCACATGGAATTCATTTAGGCAACTTAAAAATCCACATAAGCTTTAAATTTATCACTCGAGTCAGTCAAGGGTTTTTTCCTTCCTCTTTTTGTTTTTATCTCCTGTAAGAACAATAAGGTACATGAGGTATTTTAGCTGCAGGGTGCATATTTGGAGAAAGTGCTGCCTGCAGAGCTCTTCTGCCTTTCTTGTAAATTAACTGCAAAAAACCCAGTCATGTTGTAGTATGACATTCAGTTTCCTCATCTGTTTAATGCCATGGTTTGCACATGATGCATTCTGATCTGCTTTTATGTTTTTGATACAACCAAAAAAACAAACAAAACAAAAAAAAACAAAAACAAAAACACCCAAGAACCTCAACACATTTAGAGTTGCAGTAGGGATTCTTTTCAAAAGGTTTAGCTTTCCATCAGCTTCCTTATTCTACAAGTACAGCCCAGGTCCAATCTTTCTGTTTGCTGATGGGACACATGAGCACTGTTCTGGACACAGGCACATGTTGCATCCCTACCATTTGAACAGCCTCAAGTAGTCACTTGAGAATGTTTTTAATCAATATTTATGTATGTGTGTACTTAAGCATATATGCACTCAGACTTCAACTCTTTTTTCAGGGTAGAAGTATTGTTTTGTATTTCAGCTGTATAGAAGTATAACAAAATCATCCAGAGAAGGGCAAGGAAGCTGGGGAAGGGCCTGGAGAATAAATCTGATGAGGAGTGACTGAGGGAGCTGGGGATGGGTAGTGTGAGGAAGAGGAGGTTGAGGGCAGAGCTCAGTGCTGTCTGCAGCTACCTGAAGGGATGTTGTGGAGAGGCTGCTGCTGGGCTCTGCTCACAGGGAATTGGAAACAGACCAAGGGGGAATGGCCTCAAACTGAAGTTGGAGAGATTTAGATTGGACGTTAGGGAAAAGTTCTTCATGGAGAGAGTGGTCAGGGACTGGAATGAGCTGCCCAGGGAGGTGGTGGAGTCCCCCAGCCTGGCTGTGTGTAAGGCTGGTTTGGATGTGGTGCTTCAGGATGTGGTTTAAGGTGAATCCTGTAGAGTAGGGTTCGAGGCTGGACTTGGCGATCCTGAGGGTGTTTTCCAGCCTGGGTGTTTCTGTGATTCTGTGATATTTTTTCAGTTTTGCAGACATTCCTACAAAAGCCTTCATAAAAGGAAGGTAAATGGTTGCCTATGTTCCATCTTCACCACTTCCCATTCCAAACTACTCTTAGACTGGGTTTCTGTTGAAGCTACACCCACAGATTTCATCCAGCTTTATCTAAGTAGTATTTCAAAACTAGTGCTAAAGACTTGCAAATAAGATTTTTTTTTTTTCCCCCTGTATAAATCCATATCTTTCCCCTTACTAAACAGAAGTTCAAAATATAAATATATGTCATGGGAAAGAGTCTGGAATTCAAAGTGGAGAAACACAGGGGAACTGGAAGGCTCAAAGTATTCACAACAATAACTGAAGGCCTTCCCCTTCCTCCCTTCTCCCACTTTTGGGTTTGATCTGTTTCTTTAATCACAGTTTGGAAATTCTCATCTCTACCACTGAAAAGCCTACTTTAGAGAGTCTTGCTGTAAGAAGAAGAAGAAGGAAAAAAATAATTCAGAAGAACATGCAGAAGGATTCAATCCCAGGACAATGTACTGAAAATGAGCTGCGACAGCGCTGTCATCATTAAATGAATTATTCACTGAAGAGTACTCAGCCTTCTAGCTGGCAGTTCTGCTTTTGTATTCCTATCCAGAACAAAAGATGGCAGATTTTGGTCCCAGTTACTTCAGGCACAGAATTTCCAAGCACAGCAAGCCATTATCATCTCGATGTATACTAATTGATCTGCACAACAGTTGCACCTAATTGCAGGTTCACCGTTAGATGATGGAGCTGGAGCCTACATCCCAAGGCTACTTTGTGTACCTGAGACTCTATAAAATAATGGGTTCTGCATGAGCTAGATAGAATTTGTCCAAAAGTTGCATTAAGCTATACATATGGACTGTCTAATATCATGTGTTGAACAAAATAGAGTGGAAGGCTACTCTTTCAGACCACCATTAACACTGGTAATACTCTGTCTTTCCAAGAGAAGAGTCTGAAGAATGGTGTGGGATATGTTCACCNTCAAGGTGTGGCCTGAGCAGTGCTGAGCACAGGGGCAGAAGAACCTCCCTGCTCCTGCTGGCCACACTGCTCCTGATCCAGGCCAGGACACCATTGGCTCTGCTGCCCACCTGGGCACACTGCTGCCTCATCTTCAGCTACTCCCTACCAGCACCCCCAGGTCCATCTCTGCCTGGCTTGCTCTCCAGCCACTCTGTTCCCAGCCTGTAGCACTGCTTGGGCTTGTTGTGGCCAACAACAGAGCCTTGCTGCTGAGACAGACTAAGGTCATGGAACTGTGCAGCTGCTGCCTGATGAGGTAACAATGCACAAGGGAGAGCAGGGAAGGACAGGTGGACAGCAAACTGAACATGAGTCAGCAGTGGTCTGATGCAGCAGTGCAGGCTACTCGCTTAGTGGCAAGTTCATAGACAGGAGTTCTTGACAAAATGTTCTGCCCCTTCTATCAGCAGTGTGGTAGTTTGAGGGGTCCTGAGTCTCCTTAACAAACCCACAGGGACAGAGGCACAACCCAGGGGGATGCACCTGCTTGTCCAAGGGTATCATATTGCTGTTCATCTATTCCATCTTCCCATGGCATAGCTTAAAAGGCAGCACCTGGATGATACCCTTCCCTTTCTTCTCCCTGCCTTTCCTCACTTCCCTTCTCTCCAGCAGCACCCATTCCTTCTTAGCTCATGGCTCGTGGGGGAGATGGCTCCCAGCTGGCAGGGAAGCTGTGTCCTGCAGTGGGCCCCAGCTGGGGAAGGCAGCTTTGGCCTCCCCTCAGACCGACTCAGGATTTTAGAAGGCCATCTTGGGCCTAATGGGTTTAGTACTTATTTTGCACTTGTTTTACCTGATTGCCTTTTGTATATATTCTCTTGTAAATAGAATTTCTCTTTAAGAGTCATTCTGACTCTTGGCAAGGGGTGAGAGCAATTTCTGTCCTTCAGTCTTGGGTACCTCATGGCCTCAAGCAGCTTTGGGGAAACCATCCTGAATTCTGTATCTAGATTTGGGCATATATGAGTAGGAGCAAGCCCAGTGGAAGACCACCATGATGTTCAGAGGGCTGAAGCATGCATTAGGGGAGAAGGAAGGAGCTGTGCTTGTTTAGCTTGGGGAATGTTGAGACAAAGGGAGGTGCACAGCCAGACAGCAACTGTGTGCTGGGCTGCAACAAGAGCAGTGTGGGCAGCAGGGCAAGGGAGGGGATTCTGCCCCTTTGCTCTGCTCTCCTCAGACCCCACCTGCAGTCCTGTGTGCAGTTCTGGAGCCCTCAGCACAAGAAGGATATAGAAGTGTTGGAGCAGGTCCAGAGGAGGCCACCAAGATGCTGAGAGGGCTGCAGCAGCTCTGCTGTGAGGACAGGCTGAGAGAGTTGGGGCTCTGCAGCCTGGAGAGGAGAAGGCTTCCAGGAGACCTTGGAGTGGCCTTCCAGGATCTGAAGGGGGCTCCAGGAAGGCTGGGGAGGGACTATTGACAAGGTCTTGCAATGGCAGGACAAGGGGAATGGGTTTGAAGTGGCAGAGGGGAGATTGAAAGTGGATGTTAGGAGGAAGTTGTTTGCAGTGAGGGTGGTGAGACACTGGCACAGGTTGCCCAGGGAGGTTGTGGCTGCTCCCTCCCTGGAGGTGTTCAAGGCCAGGTTGGAGGAGGCCTTGAGTGACCTGTGCTAGTGGGAGGTGTCCCTGCCTATGGCAGGGGGTTGGAAGTAGATGATCCTTGAGGTCCCTTCCAACCCTACCATTGTATGATTCTATGTTTTTCATTCTGATGATCTTTCCCTGGTTTTGTGCTGAATTGTGAAGGCAAAATAGGCAGCAGATTTAAACAAGATTTGAGCTGTTTAGAGTAAGGCAAAAAGCTCTCTTAAAACTCCTGAGAAGAAAACAATTTAAATAGGACAACTCCTAGTGGTAAACACAGGTCCCTTATAATGAGGGGAACTGCAACACGGAAAGTCCTAACATTATCGCCAGGTGATAAACATCTTAATTATTACTCATTAACATAATTAATTGCTGGTTATGTGAGACACTGTGGATTAAAGCCAATAATATGTAAAATGGCCATAATTTTGCATATTATTTCTTTTTCTGTCATTAAGGAATTTCCCATAACTTTTCAACCCCTAAATCACAGCTCAGCAAATCTGTTTCTCCTACAATTCACTCAAGTCAGGATGTGTTTTATCCAACCCTCACCAAGTTTATAAAGGCCTGTTCTGTTTGTGGCTCCTTTCAACTTTGCTATGGCTGTGCCCTACCTCGGCACTGCCCTTTTTGAAAGGGTTAGCCAAAGTACTGTTTGTGCCAGAGGCACAGCCTTATCTAGACTAATTTTGGATAACTGAAAGGTCACAGCCACAAAGAAACAGCAGGTACAATTACTGCCACAGTAGAAGGGTGCAACAAACACATATGGATACCCGACAGAGTTCAGCATTGTCTTTTGAAGTGGCATACATAAAGTCCTGATCTTAGGAACAGAATGAAAAGCAATAATTAGGGCCTTTAATTTATCACTGAAATGTTGAAAGAAGTCTGACAGAGTAAACATCAGTTCTGACAAAAAGAGCAAGAGTCATGTGTTCATCAAAAAGATGAAGCCTTGCAGGGAGTTATTCTTCCACCACTGGACAGAAGTCCCATTGACAAATCCAGGAGATATTATTTCCTCATTTTTTCCCCCACTCAGACTCATGGGAGGAATAAACACACACTTTGTGTGTGATTCTGGTAATTAACAGAGGATCTGAGCCTGGTAATGAAGCATTAGTAGAGCAGGATACTTTTTCCAGCCATTTCAGTATTGATATTCTTAAGAAGAGGCACAATCGACTGCACTGTATTCAAGCAGCTTTTCTTTTCCCTTCTTCATTTGCCATGCCACACAGGGTTGCAAAAAAGGTTGTCGAAGAAACTGTAATGCCAGGATGCAGAACAAAACTTTTCTTCAGACAGAAAGCTTCAAACCCTTAGAAATGAACAGATTTATGTTATTAGAAATATACTGATTTACATTAGTATCGTTAATGTGTTCCTTCTCCCAAAATCTCTCACTGTGAACTCTGAATCAAAATAATCTTCTCAGCAGAGAATTTCAGAGAATATTCCAGTTTAGAAGTAGCTTTTAGTTTTACCTTTATTTGTTTTTTTCATTGAATAGAGTCATGGACTCATAAAATCATAGAACTGTTGAGGTCAGAAGAGACCTTTGAGGTCATCAGGTCCGACTGCTCGCCCAGAGCTTACAAACCCCAAAGCCTTTTGATTGGCTTTGCAAAACCAAAATTGCCCAAGTGTCAGTTTCGTCATTAAAACCTGTTAGGTTTGGGGGGTTTAAATTATTCTTCAAGATTTTTCACATCAGAGACAATAGAACACAGTATCTCCATTCTAAAACATGCATTGATTATAATACCCCTAGCTGTGCAAGACTGACAAATTGATGACACCAAGCTGTGTGGCACAGTCGACTTACTAAAGGGCAAGGATCCGTCCAGAGGGACCTGCACAGGCTGCAGAGCTGTGCCCAAGCCAACCTCATGACATTTAACAAGGCCAAGTGGAAGGTCCTGCACCTGGGTAGGCACAATCTCAAGCACAACTCCAGGCTGGGTGGGGAATGGCTGAGAGCAGCCCTGAGGAACAGGCCCTGGGGGTCTGGGGTGATGAAAAGCTCAAGATGAGGCTGCAGTGTGAGTGCAGCCCAGACAGCAACTGTGTGCTGGGCTGCAGCAAGAGCAGTGTGGGCAGCAGGGCAAGGGAGGGGATTCTGCCCCTTGGCTCTGCTCTCCTCAGACCCCAGCTGCAGTCCTGTGTGCAGTTGTGGAGCCCCCAGCACAGGAAGGACATGGAAGTGTTGGAGCCAGTCCAGAGGAGGCCACCAAGATGCTGAGAGGGCTGCAGCAGCTCTGCTGTGAGGACAGGCTGAGAGAGTTGGGGCTCTGCAGCCTGGAGAAGAGAAGGCTTCCAGGAGACCTTGGAGTGGCCTTCCAGGATCTGAAGGGGGCTCCAGGAAGGCTGGGGAGGGACTATTGACAAGGTCTTGCAATGCCAGGACAAGGGGCAATGGGTTTGAAGTGGCAGAGGGGAGATTGAAAGTGGATGTTAGGAGGAAGTTGTTTGCAGTGAGGGTGGTGAGACACTGGCACAGGTTGCCCAAGGAGGTTGTGGATGCTCCCCCCACTGGTGTTCAAGGCCAGGTTGGACGAGGCCTTGAGTGACCTGTACTAGTGAGAGGTGTCTCTGTCTGTGGCAGGGGATTGGAACTAGATGATCTTTGAAGTCCCTTCCAACCTTATTTCTATGATTCTGTGATTCCAGGTTTTTCTGTATAATTCCAATGGGATGTGCCTGCCTCTTGCATAAAATTTCCTGAGATGCTCTTTGTATGATTTTGTTGACTGATTTCACTAAAAGTTAAATCAGTTTCCTTAATTTATTTACAAATCAAGCACAACAACATTGAAATAGTCAACTACATCTGTTAAGTTTTTCCTTAACCAGGATTTAGTCATCTTGATGAGGACAGGTTGCAGTTTTCTCCTCTGTCTGTTGGTTTGTTTGGGTTTTTCTTAATACCTTTTGGCTATCCATCATCACAGTGTGGCATAGATCAGCAAAATAGGCAGGCAGTGCTCAAGAGAGGTCCAGGGCATTGTCTGTGGAGAGGTTAAGATATAACTTAGATGTATCAATACTGATGCAGTCAAAGCCTGAATTATAATAGCCTTCCTTAAAAGACAAAAGATTCCTGCAAATGCTATAAAAAGCTAAACCAACACTCAAGGAAAAAATGGATAGACAATAGTTTATTGTTCTAAAACAATAGATTTACAACTCTTAGCAGTTGCTCTTTTCTAATGTGCAAAACAATTTTTTAATATCTAAAAGTACGCAGAGAAGTAATTTAATTATTTTTAGGAGTTTTGCTTTATTTTTTTTTCTCCCAGCTGGAAAATTACTCTAAAATTTTTTCATTGTCTCTTTTCCTTTGTTTAAGGTGAAGAAGGAGCTGAAAAAAATCCTTTGAAACATAAGTTTGTGTTAATTAAAATATAAAGAGCAAAGGAAACTTACTCAGAAGTGCTCCATTCCAAATCCTTTGGAAGAAAATGATAGCTTGGATTTTCTTAATACTGTTTTTTGTTTGTTTTAATAAAAAGCCTTTTCTATAATGAACTTCAGCATCTTAGGTAGAAGGATAGAATAGCTACAATTAATTAAGACTGGTGTCTTTAGTAAGAGATGATCCAAGGGCTGAAACACCTCTGCTTTGAGAGTAGGCTGAGAGAGGTGAGGTTGTTCATCCTAAAGAGGAGAAGGCTCCAGGGGAACCTCATAGCTGCTTTCCAATACTTAGAGGAAGGCTGGAGAGGGACTTTCTTTAAGGGTGTTTAGCAACAGGACAAGGGGAAATGCTTTGAAGTGGAGGGAGTGCAGGTTTAGACTGGATCTTAGGAAGAAGTTTTTCAGTACTAGTGTGGGAAGACTTGGGTCTGCCCAGGTAGGCTGTGGGGTGTTCAAGGCCAGGTTGGATGAAGCCTTGAGCAGCTGAGTCTGAGAGGTGTCCCTGTACATGGCAGGTGTGGTCCCTTTCATGACTCTACAGATAGTCTAGGCTGGATGTGGCCCAGGGCAACCTGATCTAATGGGAATTGTCCTTGCCTATGGCAGCAGGGTTGAAACTAGATGATCCTTTAAGTCCTCCCCAATCCTGACAATTCTATGATACCAAATGATATAGAATTGACAACTGTGACACAAAGCTGCCTACTTGTGACAGTTGATCCCATGCACCTAAACTGGAACTATACCAATTCTTCCTAAAGATGTTGTGTACTTGCTATGCTGGATTTGTCAGCACAACTTCACAGCTTTGTTGCTGTGATTAGACACTAAAAAGTCCCAGTGGTTAATGTAAACTGAAGCACTTGCAGGCTAGTTAAGCTCAACATGCAGTTGTTGTTCACAACGTGACCTAAGAGAAGATATCCGTTGAGACTTAGCAAAACTGCAGAGTCTGACATGTTGTGATTCACAGATTTTGCAGACCCAAACATTCCAAACTTGGTACAGAGGTTTTCTTAGGTGAAACAGAAAAACCCAGATGCAAATTCAAGCAGTTTAAGAAGGGGGGAAAAAAAAACCCAGGTCACTAAAAACTAAATGTAAACCAGCTGAGAGATTTGTGCTTGTTCTGAACTCATGCTCATGATGAATTCTGCTGCCAATAGTGTATTTGTTAATTGCTACTGTTGTGATCCAAAGAGCTTCTCAGAGCTTGACACTTACATTGAACATCTAAATTAAATTCCCTCTTGATGATGTCTATGCAAAGGTATCTCAGAACAGCTTTTTGCATTACCTCATGAACGCTTTCCATGCCAAGGGTCTGTAGCACATTTCCCCTTCTCCCATTAATCCTTTAGCAGAGAAATGTAGTGTCTACCCAGCTAGTGATATTGTTTTACTAACAAACTGTTCTCCAAAGTAATTCATGTCATTCCTGGAAGGTGATGCCAGTTTACAAATTTGTCTCTTAATGTGGAGGTGAGTCAATTTGTATTCACTGAAAAATAACAAGTAGAATGTTAGGATGTATTTTGGGTATGGGCAAGTTAACTTCCATAAAGGTTTCTATTTCAGCTGAATGAGATCATATTTTGCTTTAATTTTTAATTGCATTGGCTATGTGAAAACTCACTGGATCTCTCTGGACATCGTTTAATAAATTAGAGAAATCCTAGAGCAATGAACTACAAACATGACCTAGCAGAGGTTGCTGGAGTCACAAAGCAGGTTCCTTGCCCATTGTGTTAATCTGTGTTTATTGCTGCTCTTAAGGCTATGAGGTGAAGGTAAAAAATAGCTAGAGAAGGGTCCAAATTGATTTTTTTGCCTGACATGTAAACTTTATACCAAATAGAAATCTGCATTTTGTGTTCCATGCACATCTGCATGGCATTTTAGCAGGGCCAGCTTTAGGGGACAACAGTCTAGTTCCACGTCACTCTGACTGGATAGAGAATATGTGAAGAGTTTGTTAGGACATCCTGAACTTAAAGTACAACACTGAGTGACCTAAGTACAAGCCAGATATGCTGGTAGCCTTCATGAGAAATGCATTCCTGCATTTGCCTCAGATCACTCCCCCAGCAGAATGGTTTTATATCCAACATAGACAAGTTGGGGTTAAGGGATAGACTCAAATTTCTATTTAAATTCAATTCTTAAATCAATACAATCATTTGCATTTCTATTCTGATGTATTCAACTATGTATTTCCAAGAACAGAACAACTGGTTAAGGTAGACAGTGCAGTTTGCAGGTACTNAAACAACTTCCTCCTAACATCCACTTTCAATCTCCCCTCTGCCACTTCAAACCCATTGCCCCTTGTCCTGGCATTGCAAGACCTTGTCAATAGTCCCTCCCCAGCCTTCCTGTAGCCCCCTTCAGACACTGGCAGGCTACTCTAAGGTCTCCTGGAAGCCTTAAATCCATCAATAAGAGCTGGAGACCTGTAAATTCTTTCTGTAAAAGCAAGCAAGATGTTAGGAATGATGCAAATATGGAGTAACAAAATGGCTTTAGCTTTTTAGCTTTTTTCCTCTTAGTGAGGCAGCCTCCTTTGTTCCTAATTTGTAAGAAGAGTGTTTTCAGATCAAAGACTTATTTATTCTACAGCATGTGGCTTGCATGCTGCATAACTGCTAGGTGTTTAAAATGTAAGAAGATTACTGACAAAGGGTGCCACTGGAGTTGAGTAATTTTTGTTTGGAATCTGCAGATAAATTGTGGTGTATATTGCATAAATAAGAGCACTATTGGCATTCAGAGCATAAGATTCTGGTTTGAGGGAGAGACTGTTTGGTTTCCCAAAGAAATACTGCAATTGCAGCACCACATAGAAGGTCATAAGAACTGTTTCAAACATAGAAACAGTTTCTGAAATTAACTTTGTGAAGGAAAGGCTCAGTTTGACTTCAACTTGGCAATGTCTTTGTGATTTGATTTTTTTTTAATTACTTTTCCCTAAAATTTATAATTTCTTTTCTGCAGTTCTGTAAGAGATGGCTCATAACAGAGCCTTGACTGTATGTAGTGAGGCCCTACTCTTTGTGACTCTTCTTGCCCAAATCCTCTCTCAACATAACCAAGCAGAGACACACACACACAAACTGTAAGAGCTGATGTACTGATGGGCCATCTTGTTTCTTTATTGCCCAGATGTTGTTCTTCAAGGATAAGGATGTCAAAGAATCATAGAATGGTAAGGTTGGAAGGGACCTCAAAGATCACCTAGTTCCAATCCTCTGCCATAAGCAGGGACACCTCCCACTAGTACAGGTCACTCAAGGCCTCATCCAACCTGGCCTTGAACACCTCCAGGGAGATTATGGAGCACAGAATCACCCAATGTGATCTTTGATCACGTTGGGTGATTCTGTGCTCCACAACCTCCCTGGGCAACCTGTGCCAGTGTCTCACCACCCTCACTGGAAAAAACTTCCTCCTAACATCCAGTTTCAATCTCCCCTCTGCCACTTCAAACCCATTCCCCTTGTCCTGTCATTGCAAGACCTTGTCAATAGTCCCTCCCCAGCCTTCCTGGAGCCCCCTTCAGATACTAAAAGGCAACCATAAGGTCTCCTGGAAGCCTTCTCTTCTCCAGGCTGCAGAGCCCCAACTCTCTCAGCCTGTCCTCAGAGCAGAGCTGCTGCAGCCCTCTCAGCATCTTCATGGCCCCCTCTGGACCCACTCCAACAGAGCAAACAAAGAGCTCCCATGCTCTTTGGAAATTGAAGTCCTATGAATTGGGAAATAAAGCTCACATGAATTTGGAAATTATGCCACAGGATCTGTGATAATAAATCAGAAATTCTGCTTTCATGCCTGTCCCTATAGCTCTCAGATGTGCTGGTTGTCATAGCCCAGTACATTGGTAAGCTTGAGGATTCCTTAGATTGGAATCTCAATCCTCCTGCATTTGAAGATTCTTTGAAGAGAACACTGAAACAAAGAATGCCTTTAGATGAGTAAGAGTACTAAAAGGCAAAGTAATTATGTTATCCATCAAAACTATGCTGGGAAAAGTTTTGTTCCTTTTTGTTATTTTCACTGTCATTCCAAGTGCCAGATTTTCAGTGAAATTTGGAGATTACATTCTTGAACAAACCACAGGGAGCTCTGAAGTCACAAATCAAATAAGTAGGAAAATCAATTCATTTAACTGAGGAAAAGTCTATGAACAAGTAATCCTAACAGCATTTTTTTTTCCTTGCAGCCTTCCATCAACATATTGTATAGTGACACAAAAATAGATTACAGTATCTCCAAAATTAAAAATGGATCTGTATTTATACATTTCCCAAGACATTCTCATATTGTACAGCATTTGATCAATTGCACCCTCTTTTATAACTATTGATGGAACAACAAATTATTCAGAAATAACTGATCAATATTAGAATCAGTTCCTGGGCTTATATTATCTGTGGGCATGTTATTGCCTTCTAATTTGTGACTGTATTTTCTTATTTATTGCCTCAAGACTTAAGCATATTTATATACTAAACCCATCACAGAATTCTTTCAACACTAATATCCCCTAAACCTCTATAAAACCTTGCATAAATACATGAACTGCAGCAACAATCATGCTGAATCCTTGCTGTTCTCATCCTCTTATTCTAGACAACTTGCGGGGCAATTTCTCACTTTGTGTTTTTAGCCACACTTCAAGGGGAAAAAAAATAAATTAAATATTCTGAATCATAGAATCATAGAATGGTAAGGTTGGAAGAGACCTCAAAGATCATCCAGTTCCACCCCCTGCCATAGGCAGGGACACCTCCCACTAGTACAGGTCACTCAAGGCCTCATCCAACCTGGCCTTGAACACCTTCAGGGAGGTTGTGGAGCACAGAATTACCCAATGTGATCTTTGATCCACAACCTCCCTGGGCAACCTGTGCCAGTGTCTCACCACCCTCACTGCAAACAACTTTCTTCTAACATTCAGTTTCAATCTCCCCTCTGTCAGTTCAAACCCATTCCCCTTGTCCTGTCATTACAAGACCTTGTCAGTAGTCCCTCCCCAGCCTTCCTGGAGCCCCCTTCAGATCCTGGAAGGCTACTATAAGGTCTCCTGGAAGCCTTCTCTTCTCCAGGCTGCAGAGCCCCAACTCTCTCAACCTGTCCTCACAGCAGAGCTGCTGCAGCCCTCTCAGCATCTTGGTGGCCTCCTCTGGACCCACTCCAACACTTCCATGTCCTTCCTGTGCTGGGGGCTCCAGAACTGCACACAGGAGTGCAGATAGGGTCTAGAAGATGGCATCTAGAAGATGGGAAATATACAATTAGTCTACCCAAAACTGTCTTTTTATTCTTTGAATCATGTAGTGCAAAGGATTTCTTTCTGAGTTATCAGTGTAAGGCTGAGGATCGTTTAAAAGCACATTGGTAGTGCTACCTTGCAGTGCAAAGTGTGCTGTGGTGTTTATACCTTGCAGTGCAAAGTGTGCTATGGTGTTTATACCTTGCAGTGCAAAGTGTGCTATGGTGTTTATACCTTGCAGTGCAAAGTGTGCTGTGGTGTTTATGCCTTGCAGTGCAAAGTGTGCTGTGGTGTTTATACCTTGCAGTGCAAAGTGTGCTGTGGTGTTCATGCCTTGCAGTGCAAAGTGTGCTGTGGTGTTTATGCCTTGCAGTGCGAAGTGTGCTGTGGTGTTTATGCCTTGCAGTGCAAAGTGTGCTGTGGTGTTTATGCCTTGCAGTGCAAAGTGTGCTGTGGTGTTTATGCCTTGCAGTGCAAAGTGTGCTGTGGTGTTTATTTATGTGCTGCACACAGTGCTTCATCCATACACTGCTTTTTAAAATAGGGCAAGTGTGTTTATGGTGTATCAAACCACCAGCTGTTCACTGTGTAACCCTGCAACACGTGGACTAAAGCAAAAGCCATTTTTGTTATAGTGTCTATTTTTAAGCAGACTGTGGCTTAGCATAGCACTTCCCATATTAAAGTTTTTTTAGAACAGGAGCATGCCATTATATGTATTAATCCATTTGTTCTCAAAGTAGGATTTTCTGGAACATAATTAATTGTTGGCACAAGAGATCTGATCTGGGCATTAATATTTTTGTAGTCCTCTTCCAGTTTCAGACAATATTTTGTGATCTCAATAATCTGTGTTTCATGAGAAGAATGTGCAAGAGTTAGCTTAACTTTTCTGCAGCTTTCCCTTTCAAAGCCTATCTTCCCAGACAAATATGTCTTATACCTGTTCCCTTCTTCCCCCTTTGCCCCAAAGCTCATACAATTCACAGCTGTCCACTATGTTAGATGAAAGTTAAGGCTACAAAGACAAAGAATTCAAAAGTGTTGGAGCTAAACTTACTTTTTAATGCCATTCCATTAATGAAAAGCTGAATGTTAAGGTTAGAGCTTTCTGTACTTTCAAAGCAGAAATTCTCTCACGTGCAACCTTGCCAACCACTATGTGCTTCAGCACAGGCATTTGGTTGTTGAGCAGTGGGAGTAGTAATGATGATCCTGTGAACAATGCTGGGCTGTAATCAAATGCAGCCCAGTCACTTGGCAGTGCTGAAGCACTCTGCACTGATGGCTTTTCCAGCTATTTACTGACTGCAGAGGCATATGGAGCCCTCAGTGGTATTTGGAGTTATGGGGAGCCATTAGGTGTACATGTTTAGGAGTCAGAGAGCATATAAAATTGACTTCTAAATCCCAGTTTCTGAATACCTACCTTTGGAGATGAAAATCTGCTTACCCATGTAGATGAGCTGGTAGAACATAGACTTGAAGACCTGAGGAACAAATGAGTCTTTGCAGAAGTGACAAGGGAGTCCAAAATGTGTATTTTCCTTAAGACAAATAATTAGAAACAGGATCTAAGCTCCGTGGTTGGAAAAATCACTTTTCCTGTAGCTTACATAGAGTGTGAGGAATCTCTCAGTCCTAAAATGTGTCCTGTGCACTGTCCAAATGATGACATACATCAAGACAAATTCCTACTAAGCTTCAGAGGAAATCTTGCCTATTTGAAGACAAGAAGTACTTGGAGAGAAGGACAACTGTACTCATTATGTGGAAATCTAACATCAGTTTCCTAGCTGGCTGATGAATTTTGAGCCAGGGTTGTTATACACTATATATAAATATCCATATAGATATAGCTATCTAAAATATAAAAATGTCTAGTATAGAAAGTCTTATTTCTAGTACATTTTTCAAACAATTACCCTGTCCAGAATGTCCTGCTGAGTTTCTGTCTCCTGACAATACCTTAAGACACTGAATTAAAACTACCTTACCAAGTAAAACATCTCTGTGGGAGTGCTAGGAGTTTTTAATTTCTGGCTCAGTTGTTTGCCTTTTGGATGTAGTTTTCCAAGGAAAAGGTTAAAGTTGTCTGGGTAGTGGGTGGGGATTTTTTAGTGGATGGTTTCAGGTTGTTGGTTTGGTTTTTTGGGGTTTTTTGTTCGTTTGTTTGTTTGTTTGTTTTTGTGGTTTTTTTTTTTTTTGTTTTTTTTTTGTTTGGGGTGGNCCAACCAAACATGATTGGCAGGTTGCAGCAGCTCTCCTATGAGGACAGGCTACAAGAGTTGGGGCTTTTCAGCCTGGAGAAGAGAAGGCTTCCAGGAGACCTTAGAGTAGCCTTCCAGGATCTGAAGGGGGCCTACAGGAAGGCTGGGGAGGGACTATTGACAAGGTCTTGCAATGCCAGGACAAGGGGAATGGGTTTGAAGTGGCAGAGGGGAGATTGAAAGTGGATGTTAGGAGGAAGTTGTTTGCAGTGAGGGTGGTGAGACACTGGCACAGGTTGCCCAGGGAGGTTGTGGCTGCTCCTTCCCTGGAGGTGTTCAAGGCCAGGTTGGAGGAGGCCTTGAGTGACCTGTGCTAGTGGGAGGTGTCCCTGCCTATGGCAGGGGGTTGGAACTAGATGAGTCTTGAGGTCCCTTCCAACCTTACCATTCTATCAATCTATAAAACAACAGCAACAACAAAACTTGTCTCATACATGTTCTTATTAGGACTCCTAAACGACAGCTGTTCTCACAACAGCCAAATAAAGTGCACATTATGTTGTCATGTCATGTGTTTTTAAAGTGAATGCCAGCAATCATCTTCAAGGATGTGCTAGTATAATTATATTTCTATTTTTAAACCATTTTTAATACATGATCCAATTTTCATTTGTCTTTAGATATGTAAATTTATGTTCTACATATAAATATCACTGGGGCTAACTATAGTGCTGTAAGAGCAGTGTGAAGGCTGAACAAATGCCTACTTAATCTTCATGTTTGGTACTCATCTTCATATAGATTGACTTGTTTCATTTTTGACAAACAGCTCTGAAACTGTTTAAATCCAGAGTGTTTATCACAGCAACACTGAGAAACCAAACAGAAAAGGTCTGTCTGCCATGGGAAAAGTTAACCTTAGACCAAAATATGCAGTCAGATGATTAGCAGGTCAGACCAGGTGGCAAAACCGTAAGGAAGTCTGTCTAAAAGCAGTAAAAGAGAAGAATAAAGACAGTAAGTGATGAACCACAAACCACAGCAGGCAAATATGCAAAAGTACAAAACAAAATCTGCACACTTTGTGATGAGACAACATCACTATGTGAGATAGAATTTACTCAGGTATTCAGGGCCTCCTATGCTCAAAATGTGAATCATCACAAGTGTAAAGATGTGCTCTGCAGTAAGTTTCATGAAGAGCTACGAGGGCCTCTCCAAATGGTCCAGCATAAAGGGGAGGAGCAGATGACAAACTGTAATGTAGATGACAAACTGTAATACAGATGACTCTTTTTAGAGAGAGCAGAAAAATCACAGTAATCCATATTAGAGAGCATAATGCAGATGCTACAGGGGATTGGGAAGCACTGGGGAAATTTAATTCAGCCACTTTTTGCTTCAGCAGAGAAATAATAGTGATTCATTATATTAATTCCTTTGATGTTTTAGGATGCTTATGGTTTAGAAATTGAGATTCAGTATCTCTTAGATACTAGAGTGAGTATTCTTTGGATAGTCTGTTCAGGCCTATAGCAGCTTTAACAGCTGAATCCCAGAGATCACTGAGGTGGTACCATCCATTGATCAGACCTCATCCACTTACAGTACAGTGCCCCTGATACAGGAGCATTTCATCTTACCTAGAGTCTTAAGGGGCTTTTAGAGTACACATAACAAAAAAAAAAAAAAATTTAATTGCAGAAACATGGTAAGATACAACTTTGCACTGGATGTGCAAGTATTGTAGACAGAGATACTGAAACCACTGAGTGAATAAGAAGGGAAGCATTTTAAATCAACAAGACTTATTTGAAAACAAACCAGCTTTCTTTGATTCATTTAGATGTTAAAATGGTAAAGATTCTCAGATGGTTTTAAATTACACAGCAGTGTCAGAAACAGAGTAACAAGGTATTTACGCAAGCACTTTGGCAGTCAACACTTACCTATTTTAATTACCTTGAGAGAGACTTTTCTATTACAATTATTGAAATTTTAATCTAGACCTTAGCCAATTCAGCATATTCAGGGCCACGAAGATGTTCAGAGGGCTGCAGCAGCTGTGCTGTGAGGACAAGCTGAGAGAGTTGGGGCTCTGCAGCCTGGAGAAGAGAAGGCTTCCAGGAGACCTTAGAGTAGCCTTCCAGGATCTGAAGGGGGCTAGAGGAAGGCTGGGGAGGGACTATTGACAAGGTCTTGTAATGCCAGGACAAGGGGCAATGGGTTTGAAGTGGCAGAGGGGAGATTGAAAGTGGATGTTAGGAAGAAGTTGTTTGCAGTGAGGGTGGTGAGACACTGGCACAGGTTGCCCAGGGAGGTTGTGGAGCACAGAATCACCCAACGTGATCTTTGATCACATTGGGTGATTCTGTGCTCCACAACCTCCCTGGAGGTGTTCAAGGCCAGGTTGGAGGAGGCATTGAGTGACCTGTACTAGTGGGAGGGGTCCCTGCCTATGGCAGGGGGCTGGAACTAGATGATCCTTGAGGTCCCTTCCAACCTTCCCATTCTATGATTCTATTATATTGTCTCAGTTGTTTGATTTAATTAATTAAGAGTTCATGATGTATATTTACAGTCTCCAAAGACTGTTTCATTTCTTCCTGTGCTGAATTCTTTTCTGTTATTTCAAAGAAGGGCATGAGAGATTGCTTAATGTTTTGGGAGTGTTGTACCAGGCTCTCATGCTCAGCCTTGTAAAATATTATCTAGCAAAAAAATGCAAAAGTATTGTTAGTGGTCTCTAGTTACTACTGTGATTTACATTTGAGTAACTGGCTTGTCTTGCATGGAAGCATTGTTCATTAAAATTAATGCTCAGCAGTGGTTTATGATCTTCTGGTTTTAGTTATGTGCCAGACAGAAGAGGTTTCCTGTCACAGGGAGGAAAGGTAAATGTTGCCAAGATTTGTCACTGTGATGTACATCAAGAAAGAGATTTTTTTTTTACTTGAACATTGCTCATATAGCATTCCTAAAGCAGCAACACAGCAGTTGTCAGTTGATGTTAGAGTATTTGTTTTGCCTAACTTGCCTCAGGATTGTCTGAAGTTGCAACTGCATTGGATGGAATATCATAAATATTGAAAGATACTAACAAACATTTATCCATTTCCAAGTGGAGCTTCACTTCAGACCAGTTTGTTAACTTCAATATTCACATATTGTTTGGATTCATAGTGGTGGTGGTAAGAAGTTAATTTGAACATTGACTGAAACAAGATTTTCCTTTAACTAACGTGGATAAATTAATGGGGAAAATTTTGCTTTAGCATCACAAAAAGGAATAGGGGTGGTAAATTTCTTAAATCACTAAGTAGTTTAGTAAGTTTCAGTCACAAACAAAAGCATTCAGTGTGANTACTAGTGGGAGGTGTCCCTGCCTATGGCAGGGGGTTGGAACTAGATGATCTTTGAGGTCTCCTTCCAACCTTACCATTCTATGATTCTATGACTCAACTGCTCATGCAGCTCAGTTTGAATTTTGAATACCCTCAGTGAAGAAATTTCAGTCAGCTGGGTTAGAAGTTATGTCTACAGAAGATTCATCACACGACCCAAAAAATACTTCAGTAAAGGTCTGGAATGTGTCTACACGTTTAATGCTAAAAGGTTACCTTTGATTAATATATATTTTCCCATTAATATTTAGTCCAAATCAGCCTGTGAGCATCTTTGAGCTGAGATACTCTCATGAACTCATTAGTCTATAGGGGCTAGAAGTGATTGGTTTTGAGCAGCCAAATTTGGATGTTTTCGCTGAGATCAATTTGACTCCTTCTTATAGATACCTCAGATTTTGTACTCTTTTCTGTTGTCTGTTACATGCTGAGAAAGGATAAACAGGCCAATAAAAGGAGACAAGTGAGTGCTATCCACCCTTTGGACTGTTTACAGTGAACAAAGTAGGAATTAGTATTCCAGGCTGGCAACTCTACCTCTTGGCTCTTCGGCTTCTAAATGCAGTTGCTAATAATCCGCATGCGTTCATGCATGCTGACAGACATGCCACAACACTTTAATCAGCACTGCCTACAAGGCTAATAAAGGTTAGTAATAAAATAAAATTCTGTATGGGCTCCCTCTTTACAGGCAATATCAAGCCCTATGAACTTTTAATGCCTACTCTGTCTATTTAGATAGTCACGGCTCAAAGCCCGTATTAAAAAATAGCAAGGAATGCTTATTCTGAAGGGTTTGAGAATATTGCAAATTACACTCTGGTGTTGGCTTACTCCAAGCTAATCTTACCCCTTACTGACCTTTGCAGAAACACTTCTCTTTCACTTGGCAGCTTCATTTCCTTGCTTTCCTTCCTTCTGTCTTATTCCCTGTCCTTTTACCTGTAGTTTATTTAGTCATCAGGAGCTCGTGTGATGGGGCTGCTGCTTTTTAACTATGGAGCTGATAGGTTTGTTGTGTTCACCCAGAAGCAAATGCTTATTTCTCATTCCATTTCCATTGCAGCTTCATTTTCATGGCAATATTGTATTCCTCTGGAGCTGTACCATGCATTTCTTTTGAGGAAAGCAATGAATGTATTTACTCTTTGCCTTGCCTCTGTACAGGGTGCTGTAGATTTTCCTGTCCTTTCTTTCCCTGCACATTTTATAAAAAGGCTAAATTCATCAGGAAGGTGAAAATAAATGGAAGAATGAGTTGAGAAATAAATGTGTACACAGGCATTTGCAGGAAAGGTCTTTCATTAGCATTATTTATTAAAGGAAGATAGAATACTTTACAGGAAGTATATATAAAAGAAGATAGAATCCTTTATTAAAGGAAGATAGAGAGAGCTTACTATTTTTTTTTTTGCACATACAATAGCTGTGCAAAAAAAAAAAAAAAATTAGTAAGCCCAGTAAAAAGCTAAGATCTTACAATTTATCCTGTGTTCTTTGAGATCACCAACCTTCCATCAGGTCTAATTCAACACTGATAGCTGATATAAGTTTCCAGAATTCGTGGTGGAAATTGGATCTTTTTGCAGTCATGAAGAAAAAAGTGAACCTGGAGTAGTCTTGACAGAATGAGTGCATTTAGCTATGGAACTGCTATTTCATTTCAAGCCACAGAAAATAAAATACCCAGACATTGATCTGCACCATCCTGTTGTTTCATCTCAGAGTCTCCACTCACAGGGCCAAGAGATATTGGATTCTTGTTTTCAGGCTCCCATCCTAATCCAGGAGTCAATGGGCTTGCCAGACTCCCATAAATCTGCAACAAAAGCAGTCTGGCACTGACATGCCCATTGCACCTGCTGTTATTTAGGTAGGTTGTGAGTTTGTACATCATCTGCTTCACTAATCTGCAATGACATTATAATTGTATTCCAAGGGTAGTTCATTCCAGTTGTGCCACAGGCATTGACAGGACACACAATTTTACCCACTGCTCCTTGAAAGGAGCCTCATAATCCTGTAGGGTTCATGCTGCTGTGTTTTAGGCATCTTCAGTCTGCATGAGTGAGCTATCCATATTAGAATCATAGAATCATTGTCAGAGTACTGGTTATGTTGAGTACCAACATGTTCTGGAAGGTCCTCCTTTGCCAGGAGGTGGATTGTACTCTGGGATGTGGTTTAAGGAGCAGAGCCCCATAGCTGTTTTCCTAGAAACATCCACAGCTTGACTGCATCAACCTCCATCCTCAGTGGTAACATTCAAGATGCCTAGCAAATGGAGTGCTTGTGGAAGACAAATGGGTGAGTGGAACAGGTGTCCTCACTTGGAAATAGCAAAGTTTGGATAATCTACAAATAGATGAATTAATATCATGTTCCTGCTTGCCATGTGGTGATAAGGGGCCCAGAATTCATGCTCTGTTCCTGCTTGCCACATGGAGATAAGGGGCCCAGAATTCATGCTCTGTTCCTGCTTGCCACATGGAGATAAGGGGCCCAGAATTCATGCTCTGTTCCTGCTTGCCACATGGAGATAAGGGGCCCAGAATTCATGCTCTGTTCCTGCTTGCCACATGGAGATAAGGGGCCCAGAATTCATGCTCTGTTCCTGCTTGCCACATGGAGATAAGGGGCCCAGAATTCATGCTCTGTTCCTGCTTGCCACATGGAGATAAGGGGCCCAGAATTCATGCTCTGTTCCTGCTTGCCACATGGAGATAAGGGGCCCAGAATTCATGCTCTGTTCCTGCTTGCCACATGGAGATAAGGGGCCCAGAATTCATGCTCTGTTCCTGCTTGCCACATGGAGATAAGGGGCCCAGAATTCATGCTCTGTTCCTGCTTGCCACATGGAGATAAGGGGCCCAGAATTCATGCTCTGTTCCTGCTTGCCACATGGAGATAAGGGGCCCAGAATTCATGCTCTGTTCCTGCTTGCCACATGGAGATAAGGGGCCCAGAATTCATGCTCTGTTCCTGCTTGCCACATGGAGATAAGGGGCCCAGAATTCATGCTCTGTTCCTGCTTGCCACATGGAGATAAGGGGCCCAGAATTCATGCTCTGTTCCTGCTTGCCACATGGAGATAAGGGGCCCAGAATTCATGCTCTGTTCCTGCTTGCCACATGGAGATAAGGGGCCCAGAATTCATGCTCTGTTCCTGCTTGCCACATGGAGATAAGGGGCCCAGAATTCATGTTCTGTGCCTGCTTGCCATATGGTGATAAGGGGCCCAGAATTCCCCCAGCAGCTAAGAATCAAGCAACGATATTTCTTCTTCCTTTCTGTGACTTGTGTTTGACAGGTCTCAGGCAAGGTTTTATAACTTACTGTAAGATGCTACTCAAAGCTGGATGTAGAGAGGACTCTCTGCCTACATGAAAGGTCTGTCAAATCCTCTAAAATCTTCTCTTTGAGATGAGATCCATCTTGCCTAAAGGTATATAATGCTCTGGAGGGTTGCTTCACTGAAGCTTTCTTCAGACTTTTCTACCTCTTCCTGCATTTTCACTCTTGGCATTCCAGTTGTGTTATTCTCAGGATGTCCCAGGGATGCTACCAGTGGCCAGAGGGCCCCAGGGCATCCTTGCACTGACCATGCTTCAGGGTTGCTTGTCCTGTTTTTATAACCAGAGACATTTGTGTATCTGACATAGAATCATAGAATGGTAGGGCTGGAAGGGACCTCAAGGATCATCTAGTTCCAACCCCCTGCCATAGGCAGAGACATGCTGACAAATATCTAACAGTTGTAGGAGTGTCAGCAGTATAACTGAAGGACATTAAAAAAAAAAATATATA
>WBNM01015777.1:0-12106 GCA_013399055.1 Ramphastos sulfuratus | reverse complement strand
CAAGCCCTTGTCAATAGTCCCTCCCCAGCCTTCCTGGAGCCCCCTTCAGATATTGGAAGGCTACTCTAAGCTCTCCTAGAAGCCTTCTCCTCTGCAGGCTGCAGAGCCCCAACTCTCTCAGCCTGTCCTCACAGCAGAGCTGCTGCAACCCTCTCAGCATCTTGGTGGCCTCCTCTGGACTGGCTCCAACACTTCCATGTCCTTCCTGTGCTGGGGGCTCCAGAACTGCACACAGGACTGCAGGTGGGGTCTGAGGAGAGCAGAGCAAAGGGGCACAATCCCCTCCCTTGCCCTGCTGCCCACACTACTCTTGCTGCAGCCCAGCACACAGTTGGTGTCTGGGCTGCACTCACTCTGCAGCCTCATCTTGAGCTTTTCATCACCCCAGACCCCCAGGGCCTGTTCCTCAGGGCTGCTCTCAGCCATTCACCACCAGAGTCCAGAGGCAGCAGTAGGTGGTAGGCACCTAGAAGTCTCGTGATGGCAAGTTGACAGTGCTCAGGAGGGCATTTCTGGTGTTCCAAAGACCTAAGCCTGCTCTAGTTCCTCAGTAAGGATGATATCCAGTTTTAATTGGCATTGTGTTGTCAGGACAGATGATACTAACCCGAGTCTTGAGCCCTTCCTGAGGATCAGATGATATTACCAAACCTAACCACAAAATAGATGGTTGGGTTGTTTTGTTTGGGGGGGGCTAGTTCATCACTTTTGCTTTTGAGGAACTACTCTGCTGAAGTTGAAAACTTACCTTGGCATCTTAACATCTGTTTCTTTCTTTTTCAGGGTTGGTTAAAAACTTACGGCTACTTACTTCCATCTGACAGCCAAATGTCTGCCTTGCAGTCAGGAAAAGCTGTGCAGTCTGCAGTTGCCACTATGCAGCAGTTCTATGGGATCCCAGTGACAGGAGTTTTGGACCAGACAACCATTGAGTAAGATCAGGCTAATTTTGCCTTCCCCTTTCTTAGCACATTGTCTTATTAGCTGGGTGATTACTTCAGCTTACAAGAAATCCTCACAAGGGATACATTGGACTGACTCAGCTGGAGAAGTCTTGATTATGAAAAGGTATCCCTAGTGAGAACATGTGGACAACTCCACCTTTTCCTTTTGCTAGCAACACTGTGAGTGTGAGCAGAAGCTGTTGTTAAATGTCATTCTCTGTACGTGGATCCCCACTGCTGGTGTGCAGGCAAAACATGAATCCTGTGAGCTGCAAGTGGAGAACATCAAGAGTTTCATTTATTTCCATCTCTGGCTGGGTTTAGATGAAAATCTTGCTCTAGAAATTGCTTCTAATGTATTTCTTAATGAACTGGCATTGTGGATCTCTGTAGATGGTATTTGGGAAGATCTCTAGTTCCAGGCTGAAGTGAGCTGTGGTTTGATGACAGCAGTCAAGACTGCTTAGCTGTCAGTAGTTGCCATTTGTTGGGTATTCAATGTTCTCTGCTGTGTGTTATTTGTTGTTTGTGATCAGTGGCTTGATGGCACCAATCACAAATCACCCAGGCTGGAGGGACTTTCTTCTTTGAAGGCTGTTGGCTTTAGTCTGCTCTTCAGTGTGTACACTGAGGTGTGATGTGGCAGTGGCGTTTGGTATTGCTAACTTACCAGGACTGGCTTCACAGAATGTCAGGGGCTGGAAGGGATCTCCAAAGCTCATTCAGTCCAACCTCGCTGCCAGAGCAGGGTCACCTATACCAGATCACACAGGAACACATCCAGGTGGGCTTTGAATATCTCCAGAGAGACTCCACAACCCTCCTGGGCAGCCTGTTGCAGTGTTCTGTCACCCTCTCCTCTGACTGCATGGATCTTGTGTGTTGGTAAATCTGTCTGCTGTTGATCTGGACTAGGGGAGCATCTCTTATCTAAAGTGGAATGCAGATAAGGTTTTGCTAATGGTTTCTTGGAGAAAGAAGCATCTCATGGTGAGCTAAAAAAGAAAACACAAATAATAGAAGTTGCTTGTGCCCTGCCTGAGAGTTGTCCCTTGACCTTACTGCATTAGCAGACCCTTTGAAAGCGTGCTCTAGTTTTTCATCTCTCCTGTCATGCCACTCTGCTGGCAAAAAAGGGCACAGTAACACAAAAGAAAAGGGGCACAACATCACCAAGTGGTGTGAAGAACTAAGGGCTTTGTGTGGTTGCTTTCCAGACTACAAAAAGAGAGGGAAACAAAAGGAGGAATGAATTAGGAGGGAGGGGATCCTCCTAGGCTGGGAGTGCCTCTGCAGTGAATGTACCATTCCTTCCTTTAGCTCCCAGGAGCAGCTCTGGTTCTCCACTAAGGGACAGGGATAATCCTGTTTGTTTGCTTTTCAAATGAGTTGAAAATGAAATGCTTTTGAAAGGTGGGGCTTTTCCATCCAAGGTCTTTTTTGCCATTAATAAACACAGTTTGTTATGTGGATGCTGAAGTGGAACCAGAGAGCAAGGCTATGTGTGTCCAATTGGTGTGTAGAAACCTGCAGTTGGACTGCTTAAGAGTTGGAAGGGGGTGAGGGAAGAAGAGGCTATGATATTGGAGTGCTAATTTGGAAAGTTAGGGAGCTGCTTCTGCTGCCCTGTGGATGGCAGAAGAAGGGAGTAAATGGTATGAGAGCCCCTACTTTAGCTCAGTAAAAGTAGTTTTGTGGAGGAGAGGAAGGTGTTGGCCATGTTTTACTGAGCTTATATATGGGTGTCCTGGTTTTGCTGGGACAGAATCCTAGGCCAGCTATGAGCTGCAGGCCAGGAGCTGTTTGGAGTCAGCCAGGACCTGAGCTGGCCACAGGTGTGTCCCAGGGTGTAAAGATCACACTCAATGTAAAGGGGGAAATTTGCTGAGGCCAGGAGCTTCCTGCTTGAGACTTTCGTCTTGAGCTCTTGCCTGGGCTCCTCCTGACCCTGCTCCTCTTTGTTTTCCTGAGGGCTGCCCTCCCATGCAGTGTGCCCACTGCACCTTTGCTGGGCTGAGGAGAGCTCTGTGTGGTTTCTGTTGACATTGGCATCAGTTGGGCTGCTTCATCAAAGCCATTTTCACTTCAGCCTGTGGCTCTTTGCTTTTTCTGATTCTCCTCCTCTGCTGGGGAGGGGTCCTGAGGCAGCTGCCAGAGTTTAGCCCTGGATATGGGCTAAAGATAAACAGTAGGCAGGGCTTGACTGGTATGTGGACATCCAAAGGGTGACAAGTAAAAAACCTGGATGGTTCACTCTTCTGCAAGTGGAGTCTCTAAAGGCTTGAGACCTCAGCTGTAAGCAGAGGTTTGCTTTGTAGCATGTTTGGTTGCTCTCCCTCCATCTGTCAGGAGTCAGTGGGTCCATAGGTTGTCCATAGGCTGGAGCAGGAGTAGCCATCTAAAAATTCCATAAATGGAATAAAAGTCCTAACTGCTGTTAGCAGTGGGTCTGGGTTTTGAGTCAGAGAGGCCTAACTGCCCCTTTTGGGCTGTCACTTCCCCAGACCTAGTTGTGGAAGCTGAGGCTCTGGTGAGACAGGCTGGCACTGAGCTCTGGATTACTTGGTCATTTGCTCAGCTGTTAGTTCAGTCTGTTAGGAGTTCTGAGATTGCAGCTATGGATTTTCTGTCACTTCTGTCAGTGCTCTGTCCCTTTGAAACAACTTTAGAAGCAGTTAGAGTGCAGAGTTTGTATTTTATATGGTTTCTTTGTTAGGCTACAAATTCTGCCTATTCTGTTTACACTTACAGTTGAAGCCTGAAGTTTTTCATCTCTTCTCAACACACTACCAAATCCTGAGCCTGCTCTTTCCTCCAGGAGTGGCAACCCAGGTGTGTGAAAGTTCTTAGCAGGTGCTGCCAGTGGGAATTGGAAATCATAAAGTGGTAGAGGTTGGAAAAGACCTCTGGAAGTTGAGTCCCAGTCCTCTGCCAAGGCAGCATCACCCAGGGCAGGTCACACAGGAACACATCCAGATGGGGCTTGAAAGCCTGCAGAGAAGGAGACTCCACAGCCTCTCTGGACAGCCTGTGCCAGGGCTCCAGCACCCTTACAACAAAGAATTTTCTCCTCATATTGAGGAGAACCTCCTGGGTTCCAGTTTGTGTCCCTTGCTTCTTGTCTTATCACAGCACACCACTGACAAGAGCCTGGCCCCTTCTTCTTGACCCCCAGCCCTCAGATATTCATATCCATTGATCAGATCCCTTTTCAGGCTTCTCTTCTCCAGACTAAACAGCCCCAGGGCTCTCAGCCTTTCCTTCTCAAACAGATGTTTCAGTCCCTCCATCATCCTCAGCCTCTGTTGGACCACTCCCTGTCCCTCTTGAATTGGGGAGCCCAGAAATGGACACAATGTTCCAGCTGTGGTCTCACCAAGGCAGAGTAGAGGGGTAGAAGAGCCTCCCTTGACCTGCTGGCCACACTCCTTAATACCCCCCAGGACCCCATTGGCCTTCTTGCTCACCAGGGCACGTAGCTCCCCATGCAGAACTTGTTGTCCAAAAGCATTCCCATGTCCTTCTCCACAGGCTGCTCTCCAGCAGATCATCTCTCAGTACTGGTGCAGTTTATTATTTCTTCCCAGATGCAGGACTCTGCTGTGCTCAGTGCAAGTGTAAAGCTGAAGCAGGGTTTGTGGGGATTGCTCTGCCCCATTCAGCTGCTTGCTTGGAGTCCAGAGGCAGCAGTAGGTGGTAGGCATCTAGAAGGCTCATGATGGCAAGTTGCTGTCCCATGCAGAACTCACTCCCCAGCAGGACTGCAAGGTCCTTCCCCTTGGAGTTGTTCTACAGCAGCTCAGCCCCTGATCTGCACTGGTGCATGGGGTTGTTCCTTCCCACATTGGGGTTACTGGCACCTGAAAGGAAGGTGAGCTGGGGGAGGTTGTTCAGCAGAGCTACAGCTTGAAGCTAGGTAATTCTCCTGTAAGGAGAGCAGGGGACAACACAGAAAACATCTCCTCATAGCCTGCCACTGCCTGTGCCTCAGCAGGCTTTGTGTCTGCCAGCAGCCAGTGGGTTGAACTGGTTGTGCTCAGCAGCTAGGCAAGGGCCTGGTGCTGGGAGCTTGCTGGCAGAGGTGTGCTGGCACCTAACAGGAGTGGTGACTGTTGTGTTTGTCACAGTCAATCCCACAGCACTGGAGGAAACCAGCAATACCTTGGGATGCAAGATGCAGATGTTGGAAGCTGCCACTGCCACCAGCTCAGTGTTAGGAGGTTGAGAGTGGCAGCTTCCTCTATTTGGGAGCCTTGTGAGGGGCTTGGAGCCTGAGCTGGTGAAAGCAGCTGTGCCTGGACAAGAGCTGAGTGTCCCTGCTTTGGGAAGGGACCTGTTTTCTGCACACCAAGCAGCTGAGGAGTGCAATACTCATAGAATCACAGAATGTCAGGGGCTGGAAGGGACCTCCAAAGCTCATCCCATCCAACCCCCTGCCAGAGCAGGATCACCTACAGCAGCAGATCACACAGGAACACATCCAGGTGGGTCCTGAACATCTCCAGAGAGGGAGACTTCACAACCCCCCTGGACAGCCTGTCCCAGGGCTCTGGCACCCTCACAGGGAAAAAAATCCTCCTCATGTTTCCATGGAGCTTCCTATGCCTCAGCTTCCACCACTGCCCTTGTGCTGTCATTTGGCATCACCCAGCAGAGCCTGGCTCCAGCCTCCTGGCACTCACACTTTACATCTTTATAACCATTGCTGAGGTCATCCTTCAGGCTCCTCTGCTCCAAGCTCCCAGCCCCAGCTCCCTCAGGCTCTCTCCTAAGAGAGCTGTTCCACTCCCTTCATCATCTTTGTGGCTCTGTGCTGGACTCTCTCAAGCAGTTCTATGTCTGGGTGTAAACAAGTGCCAAGTTCAGATGTTGATGATCCAGTGTTATTGGTGTCCTCATTCAAAAACCAAACCAAAGAGGTGGGGCAAGCAGCCCTAAGTAGCTGAATTCTGCTCCAGGTACCTGGCTTTTGTTGTAGTTTCTGATGTGATATGTTTTTGTAAATCCCTAAAACTCTTTTCCTTAGGTCTGCTTCAGAAAGTGTGCAGCTGAGCTCTGGAACAAACTTTAATAGAATATGGGGGTTCAGGCCCAAGTGTAGTGAGGTTGAGAGAGGAATTGGGCAGCTGTGCATAGCCTGAGTCTGCAGCTATCTGCAAGTGCTGATACTTGGATGCTTTGGTTCAAGAAGGCCCTAAAGCCCAGAGTGCCAGGACTGCAGCTTGCCTCTGGAACAGCCTCCTGCCCTTGCCCTTGCCCCTGCCCATTGTGCTGCAGGGAATTTGGCTGTCTTTGAGGGAATTGACTTTTGGCTGGCTCTTTGTGCACCTCTGTTGGGCTCTGGCATGGAGCTAATCTGTGATGGGAGCTGGTGTTCATCCATGAAACTGGTACTGAGGTGTGAGGGACTTGGTGATGGATTGTTGGTGTTGGCACTGGCCTGGAAAGTCACAAACACAGAAACACTCAGGTTGGCAAAGCTCCTCAGGACCCCCAAGCCCAACACTGCTCTGCAAGGCTCACCCTAAGCACCACAGCCAAACCACCTTTAAACACCTCCAGGCTTGGGGACTCCACCACCTCCCTGGGCAGCCTCTGCAGTCTCTGACCACTCTTGCTGGCAAATAACTTCTCCTAGCACCCAGCCTAACCCTGCCCTGCTGCAGCTTGAGGCCATTCCCTCTTCTTCTGTCACTAATTACCTGTGAGCAGAGACCAGCAGCAACCTCTCCACAGCCTCCTCTCAGGTAGCTGCAGACAGTGATGAGCTCTGCCCTCAGCCTCCTCCTCCTCCTCACACTGCCCATCCCCAGCTCCCTCAGTCTCTCCTCATCAGATCTATTCTCCAGCCCTTCCCCAGCTTCCTTGCCCTCCTCTGCACTGGCTCCAGCACCTCCACATCTCTCTTGTATTGAGGTGCCCCAAACTGGACACAACTCCTGAGCTGTGGCCTCCCCAGTGCCCAGTCCAAGGGGACAATCCCCTCCCTGCTCCTGCTGGGCACAGCATTTCTAATGCCAGCCAGGATGCCATTGGCTTTCTTGCCCACCTGGGCACTGCTGGCTCCTATTCAGCTGCTTGCCCATCAGAGCCCCCAGGTCCCTTTCTGCCAGGCAGTTTCCAGCCCTGGTGACTTGTCCTACACATCCATGTTGGTTTGGTAGTGCTCCCCTGTTACTCTTTTGCCTTCTAGGTAGTACTTGTAAAGATCAAACACAGCAGATACCTTTCTGACTGCAGTCAGGGCAGGATGATGATGCAGAGTATTGGAGGACTCCTGAAGCTCCAGAGATGAAAACCTCATTCACACTATGGTTTGTGATGGGTCATGTTAAAAACTCCGAANGTGCTAGTGGGAGGTGTCCCTGCCTATGGCAGGGAGTTGGAACTGGCTGAGCTTTGTGGTCCCTTCCAACCTAAACCATTCTATGATTCTACATCATGGGACAGGAGTGGGTTTTTTCCCAAGCACTCAGGGAGTACCTAGGAGAATACAGACTGCTCTGAGCCTGACAGCTCTCTAGCAAAGTGCTAGAGGCAATGCAAAAGAACACAAGTAAAGGATGCCTGGAAAAACACAGTGTGTTGGGGTCAAATTGTAGAATGGCTTGAGTTGGGAGGGACCTTAAAGATCATCATTCCAACCCCCCTGCTGTGGGCAGGGATATCTTCTCAGATTCACAGATTGCAGTGGGTTGAAAGGGACCCTCAAAGGTAGTCTTGTCCACCCTCCCTGCAGGCAGCAGGGACACCTACCTAGGGCCACACAAAGTCTGATCTTGAATGTCTCCAGGGATGGGATCTCAGCACTCTTATTTTGCAGAACTTCCTCCTGGTGTTGAACCTAAATGTGCCCTGCTCCAATGTCAAACCATTTGGAGGACTTGATCGTCTCCCCTGTGAAGAGAGACTGAGAGCCCTGGAGCTGTTTAGTCTTGAGAACAGAAGACTGAGGAGGATCTCAACATCTATAAATCTCTGAGGGGTGGGGGTCAAGTGCCTGGGGCCAAGCTCTTTTCCGTGCTCAGCAGCAATAAGCCAAGGAGCAATGGATACAAACTGGAACAGAGAAGGTTCCACCTCAGCGTGAGGAGAGATGTCTTTGGTGTGAGGATGCCGAAGCCCTGGAGCAGCCTGCCCAGAGAGGTTGTGGAATTTCCTTCTCTGGAGGCTTTCAAAACCCACCTGGGTGCATTTCTGTGTGGACTAGCCTGGGTGGTGCTGCTCTGGCAGGGAGGTTGGACTGGATGATCTCTGGAGGCCACTTCCAACCTCTAAGGCTCTGTGATTCTGTGTGATTGGCCTCGTCCTATCCCCACAGGCCCTTCTGAGCAGTCCCTTCCCAGCCTTCCTGGAGGTCCCCTTTAGTTATTGAAATGCAGCTCTAAGGTCTCCCCAGAGCCTCCTCTTCCTCCAGCCATAAATGTGGCTGTCCTAAAGCACGCTTTAGATGCACTGTTTTTACTGGGAGGTGGCAGCAGATGCCTGGGCAAGGCAGGGCTGATTTCCCCAGGTGGCTCTGGTTTCTGCAAGATGCCCTGCTGAGAATCAGGAGGTGAGCTAAGAGGGAGAGATCTGTGCTAGCTTTGCATGCACAGCCTGGGGGGCTGTCAGCTACACTGCAATGTGTGTAACAGTTCTCTGGTGTCCTGCCCTTGCTGGGCAGGAGGTGACAGTGGCTGCACTGAGCTTTGGGAGCACATCTGGACTGGAAGTGGATTAAGGAAGAGTCAGCTGCTTGGCTGCCTGAAGCAGGAGCAGGTATCTGTGCTGTGAGATTGTCCTCTTGAGGCTGTGCAAAGCAAAGTGTCTGTCTGGTTTTGATTTGAAAGGTGTCCTGGAGGGGAGGTCTTGTAGCTCATCTCCTGGGGAAGGGGCAGTGCCCTCTTCCTGAAGGTCTGGGGCTCATGGTTTTGATGTGCAGCTGCACAGTGTTGAGCCTCAGGTATGTGGGCACACACGGACTGCTTGCCCTTGACTTGCTGCACTTGATGGAGGAATGTCTGCCTTTGGAGGCCAAGAGTTGTTCCCCCAGGTGGCCACGGATGTGAGGGAAGCCTTGCTGAAGAGTGGGGAGAGAACTTGGTGTCCTGTGTGAGAAATCTGCCAGGACTGGCTGTGGTGCTCTCACCAGGTGTGCCCAGGCAGTGGCACAAGTCTCTGTTGCCATGTCCTTAAGGCATTGTGGCAATGGACATTTGCCTTTGCCACCAGAGTAAGTGGATCAAGTGTATAAAATGCCTGGAGAAGCCAGTGCCAATGTCCCCAGCAGAAGCCCAAGCAGGAGGCTGAGGGCAGTGCCAGTCTTGCTTGTGAGACTCTGGCTGTGCTTGCATAATTGCTGAGCTCTGCTCTCCTGCCCTGGGCTCCCCTGTAAAACCCTAGAGAATGTCTGGAACAGAAAGTTGCTGTGCTGGGACCTTTAGAGACCAGTGCTTGTAGTTCTGTTTCTATCCTGCTCTCCTTTTTCCTCTGCTGCCACATGCGGTGCTGAGTTCCTCCATAAGCCATTTCTGACTTCTGGATGTGCCCACAGCAGCAAGTGGGGCAATGCTGTGGGGCACAGGCTACTCCTGCTTGTCAGAGAGCCACTTAGGTTGGAATGGGCCTCTTGACATAATCTACTCCAGCCCCCTGTTCAAACAGGGACAGCTACAGCAGATTGCCCAGGACCGTGTCGGGGTGGGTTTTGATTCTACCACTTACCTGGGCAACCTGTGCCAGTGTTTGGCCACCTGCAAGCTGGAGCAAGAAATAAGCAAAGAGTCTGTTAGGGCTGGAAGTAAAGGAGATAGGAGAGGGGACCTGACTGTTGACAGTGCAAGGGGCAGCTTCCTTTGCTCTTCCAGTTCACCTGGCCATGGATTCCATCCAGCAGTTCCTACAGCAGGAGTGACAATCAAGAGTCAAGGGTTGTGGGGAGGAGCTAGCAGAGTGTGATGACTGTGACTCACAGGTTGTTCTGCTGTGCTCCTTACAGGTGGAAGCCTCAGCTGGCATCTGGAAGGGTCATGCTTGCAGTTGTTCAGTCTGATGAAGTGAGCCATGGGCTGGAGGGGTTTCCACTGGCTCAGGAGCACTTTAACGAGGGGCGAGTGGATAAAGTTTGATCCCAGTACATGCACACATGCAGTTTTGATCTGTCTCTTTTGTAGCATTGCCATCATTAAGCTCTTGTCAAGCATTAATAATAATAATAATAGGAGCCCCTATTCCAAGAAGGATATGGAGGAGCTGNCAGGACAAGGGGAATGGGTTTGAAGTGTCAGAGGGGAGATTGAAAGTGGATGTTAGGAGGAAGTTGTTTGCAGTGAGGGTGGTGAGACACTGGCACAGGTTGCCCAGGGAGGTTGTGGAGCACAGAATCACCCAATGTGATCTTTGATCTTTGATCATGTTGGGTGATTCTGTGCTCCACAACCTCCCTGGAGGTGTTCAAGGCCAGGTTGGAGGAGGCCTTGAGTGACCTGTGCTAGTGGGAGGTGTCCCTGCCTATGGCAGGGGGTTGGAACTGGCTGAGCTGTGAGGTCCCTTCCAGCCTTCCCATTCTATGATTCTATCTGTGTCTCCAAAGGTTAAAGTGATCTCTTTTTGATATGCTGAGGTGTGTGGATTGGCAGCAGAGGTGGAGTGTAGAGCTCTGTGCAAAGAGGATAAACCTGAGTGAGGGAAGCCAACCCTCCCTGCTGTCTGCATTGGCCATGTCTCAGAGGACTTCCAGTTCCCCTTTGAGTTCTTTTGAGTTGTCTTTGCCAACTCTCTGTCAGCCTGCTTTGTCCTTTCCTTGCCTGGCAGGTGGATGAAGAAGCCTCGCTGTGGAGTTCCAGATCACCCCCAGCTGCGGCACAGCCGAAGGAAAAAGCGCTACGCGCTGACGGGGCAGAAGTGGAGGCAGAAGCACATCACCTACAGGTATGGGCCTGGTCCTCTCCCAACCCCTTTTCATTTGGGGGAGAAAACTGTTCTGTGCTTAGTCAGCACACTTTGTCAGTACTTTAAACAACTGGGTTTTCCCTGCGCTGCCTGCTTGAGGCTTTCGTTCTCAGGACATGGTGGAGGGGAATGCTTTTGGAGCACTGCAGCCACTGAAGGGTCTGTTCTCAGTTGGAAATAACTGCTCAGCAAAGACTTCTGGATCTCAGTCACCAGTGGCAGGAGAATCCTAGGAAGCTTCTTTCTGTTCCTTAGGAACCTAAGGCTCTAACCCCAAGATCATGTTTCTTCTTTAACAAAGAAAGCAGAAGCAACTGCTTCTGATGGTGTGATGCTCTCTCTCTTTCCATCCAATGTTGTAAATCAGTAAAATTAATTTATGTAGTAGTAAAGCTTGTGTCCAGTATGTAATTTATGCAGTAGTAGAGCTTGCCTCTTGCTGTGGTAAGCTGATGAAGTGGGCTACAGGTGTCAAGTGAGGGTTACCTAGTGACAGTTGTTTCCCAGAGATGTGTTTTGTCTGAGTCATTCAGGCTCTTAGCTTTTGAAGGGCAATTGCCAAATGATGCCAATGGCAAGTGTCTCACAGTAGTAAGAATGTCACTTCAGAATGAAATTAACTCCCCCTCTAGTTGAAAGTGGGGGGGAAAAGAGGTTGCAGAGGAGTAAAAATTAGGTATGTAGACATTTGTCGTGGTAGGCCTAAACAGGCCTCTTGGGCTTGTATGTGTCCTGGCTTGTGCAGACATGTTTTTCCGCTGTTTTGGGGAGAGAGCAGCTGCGGGAGGAGGGACAGGGGACCTGGCGCCACTAAGTCTGAGGTCCGGGGCCTGTCCATCACCTGTGGTTGCTAGGGGGCACATGATTGCCTTGTGCAGGGCCCGTGATCTGCCCAAAAAGGGATAAAGCAAGCCTATGGCTTCACCCAATATGGCCAAATCTTGGCTAACTGCCATTTGATTGGCTATCTTGTGTCCAAAGGTCCAATTGATCTTTGGGCTGTGTTATAAAGGAGCAGGGCACACGGGGTGCGTGCCTTCCGCCATTACAGATGCCTGCTTGCATCCTGCCTGCTGCCTCCACGCATTCGCCAGCGTGATACAGTGAGACGTCCTGCCTGTAAGAGCCTGCTTCCAGAGTCAGCCAGGATCAGGTCAGAGATTGTCTCCTCTTCCCCAGTGCTCAGGAGCCTGGAGAAACCTTAGGGCCTCTGGCAGCTTTCGGCCCGG
>WBNM01015776.1:0-20371 GCA_013399055.1 Ramphastos sulfuratus | reverse complement strand
TGCACACAGTACTCCAGATATGTAGTGGGCCAATACTGCTAAGCTGAAAGACAAAATAAAGTCACACCTTGGCTGAAAAAATCTTGAACCAATCTTGACCTTACTGCTGAGCTTTATTACCTGGAAGTCTCCTGGGTGTTTGCCATCCTCCGTTATTTTGTATGCCATTTTGGTTTTGTTTTTAATGTAACTGCCATAAAGTTTCCACACCTCTTTCTTTATAGCATAGCTGAAAATTAAAGTTTTGGGGGTTCGTTTTGGTTTGGCTTTTGTTTGGGTTTTTTGAGTTTGGGTTTTTTTCTTACTGGGGAGGGAGAAATGAGAGGATAAGTAGATCAGAAGTCAAAAAGACTTTTTGTGTATAGCATAGTGCTATACTTAAAAGTCATTCAAGGTATCTTTCAGTTCAGGCTGAACACTAGAGTCTCAGTTCTGTCCTATGTTTTCATTAGTTGGTGTTTTTGACAACTCTGGCATAATTGTTGCTAGTAATAAGTTTGAACATTGTTTCAAACTACAAGTGATTCATATATTTTAAGTACCAATGGGGCAGTATTTTCAAATAATTATTTTTGCAATAATGTCTTGTCAAGAAAGAGTTATCTTTAGCAAACATTCCTTTCCTCAAGTTGTGTCTTTAAACCAAGAAAACATAGAAAGTATTTCTGTTTTCCTGAAAGATATTTGCACAGATGCCATAAAGGTGACCTAATGTGCATGGGAAGCACTTAAAATATAAGTTCCTTGCTCAGGATATTTTGAGAAATCAACAGTGACAAAGGGAAAGTGAATCTGATCAGTGACCATAGTGAAAATTTGTCTAGGAAATAAGAGTTCTTGTGTATTGCTAAATCTTTTAAGCTTCCTGACTTAGAGGCTAGGAGCAACATGAGTTGGGTTTTTGGTTTTTTGTTTTTTTTTCTTGTACAGTTTCTGATTTTTTTTGTCCTTATGAGTAGCCTCAAAGAGTAGTGTTTCTGTAATCAATATTTTTTTTATTTTCACTTACCATGTAAAATATGGTAGGAGAACCACTACCTGAAAAGTTTATCTGAGGATTTTAATAATTTACTGTAATTCAATATTTCAAAAACTATGTTCCTTCCAAAACTGCAATGTTAACATTGTTGTGTTGTAAATGAAAGTCAACTACAGTTTTGAAGCTAAATGACTAAATGAAGATTTTTTTTGGTCCATATTCTAACTGTTTAGGGTGTTTGGGTTTGGTTGGGTTTTGTTTGTTTTGTTTTTTTTTTGCTTCTCTTCCCCCAAAATTCTCACTGGCCCACAATATTAGAATTTATATTTCCATATTTCTTTGGAATTGTTGGGGTGGTTTTCCTCAGCAAATACACCCTGGTGAAAGTAAATCCTCATTACATTGAACAATTGACAAATATAAATTGCTCTAAAAGGAAGAGCATATTTAACCATCAAATATTTTATATGCCTATCAATGTGAGTCTGTTTCAATGCATGAAGCACATCTGTTTAAATGTGTGAAGCACATGAAAAGGTTTCATTAGTGCTTCAGGTCTCACAGTATAATCCTTTTCTGATTAGTAAGATTAAATGCCCATTGTCAAATGGTGATGAAGTAGAGGGAATGCATTTCAGAACACAGAAAGGTCACCTGAACACAGCAAATTCCTCATCAGATACTAAATCCATGTCTATAGGGTATGAATTAATGGCTTCTCAACAGCTCACACCACTTCAGGTGCATTCTAACCTTCTGTCTCTGCCATAGATACTGCTGAAAAATGGTTGACAGTGCAGTTGACTCCAGTACAGAACCCTATGCAAAATTCCCCAGTTTACTCTAGCCCAGTGCAAGCATTCAGCACACTGCATCTACTGACACACTAAAGCACAGCTTTTAACTGATGTGCTGCAGCATTGTCCTAGAGGGATAGAATTAAATGTCAGCCTTCATTTGAATGTGTGCGAATGTTGTATATCCTATCTATTATTAAATGCTAAGTTTTCATTGGTATGTAATTTCTAGCTTCTCATTAGAATTTATTTCCCTGAATTAAAGCCTTTTTCCTGAAGGCTGCAGTAGTGGTGACTGGCCTTTTATTCACATCAAAGCTTTACACATGATCTCAAGGAAACTAGTATTTTTATTTGAACATAATTTTGAATATCTTGTGATTAGCAAAAGTTGTAATGATAATAACTCTCAGCTTGTTGCCAAAGATGAAGTCAAAACACACCTTGCAAGGCTACAAAGCTACCCAGAACAGGATTTGGCATTTGGTAGAGTTCTCTTGAACTTGCAAAGGTCCTTCTGTACTGTGGTGGTCAAGGGTCTAAGCATCCATCTGGAGCATGAACTGAGGCATAGGTTTATATGAGCAGCTAGTCCTAGTGGAAAGATAAGAAGAATTTGACTGACTTCACACTTGCCTATGTTCAAGGTGATCTTTAATTAGTACATGGTGTTTTCTGAGACACGTGTCCCCTCCATTGAGTGCCAGTGAATATCATAACCCACTGCAACGTGGAATTCAGTCACCTGTCTTTTTGCAAAGAGTAGTCAAAAGTGTTTCAGATTTAATTCCTCAGCTCACTGTGCCCTTCTATGTCTATTGGAACCTCTAGAAAAGCAGCACAAATACTTTAGTGATCAGTTTCTCTGCCAGTAGCAGCAGTTCCTCAACTTTTAGTAAGATGGAGGGGTTGTGACTGGACTCCAAAGTGCAACCCTTCTCTCGACTTCCTTTAGTAGGAAAGAGAGGAGTTTAAACATTGATCTTGCTTTAAAACTCACATTAGGCTTGACAACTGCAAGCTGCCCAAAAATGGATGTTTGTACTTGTTGCCTTGAAGTTTTGAAAGCTTCACTGCCTGTGTAGCTGCAGAATCAGTGCATTCCTTAGCATGTGATAGATGCTGCCTTGGATGTGAACTGGCTTTTCAGCCGAGTTTATGGGTGATCTAGGATTCTGCGAACAAAGACTGATGAGTAAACTAAAAAAGGCAAATGAAAATAAGCAAGGAAATGTAGAAGACTCTTCCTGTGGATCTGAAAAATTACTTGCAATAAAATTCTTAGTATTACTTTTATCCTAGCATGAGGCTGAATTACTAATGTGTAAAGACAGAAATACAGTGTTCTTAAACATGAGATGCATTGTTTCCTTCAAGCATAACTCTTGTAGGAAGGAAGTGTCTTAGTGTGAGTTTCTCATCTGTGAAATTTCAGTTCAGGTGCTTTTAAGAAAGATTTTGGTAGGAAGTTACAAAACTTGCTCTAAGTTTGAAAACATAAAATGTGTGTATTTCAGGGAATTACTGCAAGAAAAAATGTCTCTATTGGTCCAATTCTTTTTAGACGCTCACTGACTGGAATCATGTACAAGCCATGCTTCAGTATGTGAAAAGTGTCTTTGAAACTCTGATTAGCAGTGAGAAATCTTCTAACATTTAACATGTACACCCTTCCTCTCTGATGTGCACAATCACTTGAGTGCACTGAGTGCTGACTGGACCAATCCATTTTGATGTCTGTACATCTTGAATATAAATATGTACTGTGTTAAGCTTCCAAGATTAATTTATTGTCTGCACATCCCATAGACTGGACTTTAAGGCATGGTGCTTTGTGGAAAGATTCTAAAACAGCTGAGAGGACTTTCTCTCTTTCTTTTGGTTTATTTGATTTGGGACTTGATATGGAGTTGTTTTGGTTTGGATTTTTTTTGTTTGTTTGGTTGGTTGGTTTTTGTTTGTTGATTTGGGGTTTTGGGGTGAGACGTAAATGTTAGAAATGATCAACACTTTTAGCCAACAAATAGTCTGGAGAAAATCACATAAAAATTCCATTTAAATGACATGTTTTTGCTGTCTGGTACTACACTGCAGCATGACAGACAAAAAGATAAAATAGGGTTTTCTATTCCTCTTTCAGACAGACAGATAAAGCAAAAATAGAAGAGTTGCATTAAGAGACAAAAGATAAATTTGGTACCTGTTTGGTCTGCTTCCTGAAAATTCCACTTTGGTTACAAAAGGCCAAATGAGAGTTTGTCAATAGTTATCTTGATGTTCATTGGAGTTCTGAAGGCCTTGTAAAGAAAGAAGGGCCAACCTGTTAACCAGCATGGCCTATTACAGTCCTTCTTATAGACTGTCTTCTTTGGTGATACTGAAAACAAGTAAGGTATTTGATGACAGGGAAATCAGTTATATCTACTGAATTAGTGCTATGTGATTTCATGCTTCACTGGAGAGACTGGAGAGAAATGTACTGTGGCAGGAGAGAACTGGAAATGCTGGTGGGGACTGTGGGGTGGGGGAATGATGGAAAACAAGCTGTTTTCTGGGCTGTGTTTATAGTGTGGAAAAGGCTGCTGATGAGGGAAGGCAGTTTTGTCATGGAGGAGAATTCAGTTTGAAAAAGTTAATATGGCCTTTACATAGGTAAAAAGCCAATGTTATTTCTGTTGTGCTGACTGTTGATTATGGCAATACAAAGGGCTGACCAATAATTTGAAATTCAGTAGCTTTAATATTTAGCTGCTTGTCAAGATACACACTGTCATAAGAGTTCAGAACAGCAGGGACATCTATGTAGTTAATACTTGGCAATTTTGTGTGCATTTTTATCCTCTTTAGGCCTATTTTTAACCCCTTAGGCTGGTGATAATCTCTTTTCCTACTGTCTCCTTCTGCTTCCAGATATTTTTTTGTTGTTGTTGTTATTCAGATGTTCAAGTTGTTGTCTTTTCCTCTTGACATGTTTCAACTTGAAATTTTTTTTTTAAGTTTCTGTTAGTGAAGTTTGTCTTTTCTAAAATGTGCAAAGACTGTGTAAGACTAAATTGTGAACACATCTTCCATGAGTGGCTTTGAAAGTCTCTTTATTGAGATGAGAATGTATGAAAAATCATTTCTCCAGAGCTGGGTTATATACCTGTGTCTCGTTTTAGCGCAGAAAGATTAGATGAGATAGGTAATTTTTATTTCATGTGCCTGTGATTTTTTTGAGTGGTTTGGGTTTTTTTTTGCTGTGTATCCATTTCTAAGAGAAACACATTTGATGAGTTAAAATAGATTATATTGATACAGTGCAGTCTCTTCAATGTATTGTATTGCTGTCACCTACTATAATTGCAGCTTAGAGACAGTGACATTTCATATTGATAGTAGGATTCCTCTATGTCAAGTTTAGAGTTAAGGCCTGGGCTTCTTGTAAAGCCTGCAAAAGTAAAATGTAATTCAAACTTGAGTTTGGAAGGTGTGTGCATGTGTTTCTTAAGTAAGCTATCTCCTGTACAATGTCTGTGCCTCTCTTTCCCAAAGTCAGAGTGAACATCATAGCAGTAATTCAATCGTAAAGGTCAATCCTTCAAAGGGATGTCAAAAACAATCACAAGATTGTAGACAAAATTGAAATTTTGAAAGGATATTAGATTTTGAGCTCACTCTATTCACTTTCTTGCTTTTGAACTCCTCGATTTATTTTTACATGACACTTTCAGACTTTGTTAACATAAGAGCTGAAGTTACTGTTGTACGTGGTTTTATTTTCATGCAAACTTCTGTTGCCAGGAACAGAGCTTTAGAAGAAACAGAGAAATCACAAGGGTCAATCTCAGTGGTGGTGTCTCATGCAGCTGACAGAAGATAATGCCTGTGCTTTGCAAGCCTTCTGTAGCTGCTTTTCTTTCTCTTTTTAATAGTCCTAAAACAGGTTGAAATATTAGATAGCTTTTTAGATACCAGTGGTGCGTATTATTGTTTTGAAGTCAGTTGTCATTGTCAGTACAAATGAAAAAAATCAAGGTTGGTTTCTTGAATGGATTAAAGGGAAAATAGAATTAGGATATTCCAAATTCTGGAGATGGATAATGTTAGGTGGCTTCTTGTGGGTTGCTCTTTAGTTTGATTTCTTGTTTGGTTTTGGTTTGAGGCTTTTCTTGGGGGGAAGAGGGTGGTTGGTTGGTTATTGTTTGGGGTTTGTTCATTTGTTTGTTTTTTGTTTATTTCTGTTTGGGTTTTTGCCTTTGGGGTGTTTTTGTTTGTTGTTTGGTTTGGTTTTTAATCAATCTGATCAGAGAGATTAAATTTTTCATAGAACCTTACTGGAATGAGTTTACCCTCTACATTAGCACTGAGTTCCAGTGTCAGTGAAAAGCTAAGAGAAACAACCCTGCTTGTGTTCTGAATCCAACTTATAAGTTCAACTGCAGTTTTTTTCCATCTCTTGTATAGGAAAGGTGAAGGTGAAGCCAACTACTCAAATCTTTCATTAGTACCCATTCCTCCCCTGGGTGACCATGGTGCAGCAACTATTTAATGAAGTAATCTCTATGTGAGAAAACACTGCTGCTGGGGTGGAAGAATGGCTGGGAGACCACTGCTTCAGTAATGACACAGATGTAGTTCAGAGTATCTTGTGTGTGCTCTGTCACATCCCCCCACCACTTTGGGAAGGAACTCAGCACAGCTACCATTTAAATTCAGAAACAACCTCAAGGCATTTGAAAGCAGTGGGATGTTAAGCAGAGCAGAGAATGGGTGCTCTACAAGGGATTTTCCATTAGCTTCACAGAAAGCTTGTTTTGGTTTTAGTGCTTTGAAACTAAATTCAAAACAGTGCATAGGAGGAATAAATGAGAACTGGGGTAGATAGAGCATAACCATTTCAACCATTCACTCTAAGGCAGTATCTCTGCCATGAAAGGGAAAGCTCTTAACAGAAGAGCTTTGCTGAAACTTTCAGTGTCTGAATGCTAAACCTCCCCAGAATGAGGCTTCCCTTTCACTTGAATTTGTGTGTGTGCAACGTTCATTATTACAACAGACCCTATGCAATGCCTGTCCATTTCTGAAATGGTGCTGGTTTGTATGTATCTATACTATAATACGTTTGGGAGCACTCCTTTATTGCATCTTGCTGGGCTTGATAACTTGGATTTTTTTTAAAGTCACAAGGCATTTGTGACTCCAGTGGTTAATAAACAACTGTTTAATTTTTCCAGTAGCAGATGATTTGTTTAGCAGCTTGAGTTAACGATGTCAGTGAAGGTTTTGGACTAACTTTCAGAAATTCTCTAAACATTATTCTTTAAAAATAATAAGCAACTACACTTTGACAGTATTATTTTTAAACCCCAGATACAACAGAAAGCTTTTTAAGTCTGTTGTTTTGGAACTCCTGATTAATTAGGGGAGGGAAAAAAAAAACAATGAGATGTGAAATCATGAGATTTTTAGTGATTTGTGAGCAGTAATTACCAGTAGCTAACTTGGATTTCTACATCTTTATTGTCAGCTACACATCTTTGTGCAGTAGTGAATTATGCTTACACTGCATACTACTTTGTGCCATGCAGTGGCTTCTGAGCTTGTTTCCCATTACACAAGCAGGCTAAATGCAGAAGTTCATTTAGGAAAATTGGATAAAGAAAAATGCAGGTTGCTGACACATTAGGTTTCCTTGTAGAAAATACACAAAAAATGAGCAATTCTCACTCTTGCTTCATCATTAGTCCTCTTTTGCTTCCTGTGAAAAAGCTTAGGTGGTGGTCAGCTGTGCCTCTGTTCTTTACAGGTAAAGGATGAAGTTTAATTTCTGTGAGGATTGAGTGATTCTCTTTGGTGGCTGTAAGGTGTTTGTCGAAATTTTTTGAAAGTTAATAAATAGGAGTTCTTATGTATGTCATAAATGGTTCGGGTAGGATAGCTGGTTGGTATCTTAAATTATGATGTCATCATACTGTTAGAAAGGTCTATTAGAAGCACAGAAAAGAAAAAAGGTAACTTTCTGCTCTTTAGTTATGGTAAATAATTGGCAAACTTCATCTGCGAGAGACACAGGGTTTAAAATCCTCCTGTCTGCAGTTATGGTAGAGATAAGCTATGCTGAAAATTAGTGCAATGAGTAGAGCAATTGTCCTGGAATGGAAATCTCATGGATTTTTCTTCCCTTTATTCATTTTCTCTTTTCATTGGGGAAAACTCTGCATCTTCCTTTCTTTGCACAGGTATTACTGGATAGCATAAGGAACAGGAGTGATGAGGAAAAAATATGTAGAACCTAAACATGCTTAGTAAACACAACATCCTTAAATTTTCTGTTGAATGACTTCAGAAGTAAGCTTTGAAACCTAAATTATTTCATTCAGATTATTATTTTAGATTATAAATATGGAGAACAGTATTTTTCAGGTCTAAGGCATGGTGTAGCTCATAAGAAAGCAGAGGTGCTAGGACTGTTCTCTCCTTACTGCTGATAGAATAAATATATTGAACGAACAACAGGCAAGTATTCTTTGCTGCTGTTTGCAGCTTATGGGCATCAGATCAGATGAGGAATTGAAAACATAGAATTAGCTGAACTGGGTAAAACTGAAGGTTCATCCATTCACTCCTGCCTCTTGAAGTCAGTCAGTCAGTAGTGTAAGACCTTGAGGAGCATAACAGTAGAAGAGCATGGGGAGGCATTTCCAGGCTACATTGTATAACAAACCAGAATCCATTTCTTGCTGAGGGTTGCAGGTGTGCTGTGAACCTGCAAACACACCAGCTTTTGGAAACTTGAAAACAAGAAAACGGCTTTTAAAACCCTTGGGAAGCTTCCAAAAGTGGTTCTTTTGGATTACATGTCCCCTCATCCTTTGCTACTAGGAGAGTACTACAGAGCAAATCCTACTCTGTGGGCAGTTCTGTTGTCAAACTTGCGCTTCAGTGAAGAAGTGTCACTAGTGAGCACAAGTGATGCAAGAATGTCTTCTGGGAACAACTCGATCAAGATTCAGGAGTGTAAAGGTTCAGAGTGAAAGGTCCTGGTGTTGTCTTTTTCAATGTAAAGACAACAACATAAATGCCTCTCACACCCTTTTTACTGTTGCACTTTCTCTTTTAAGCTATTTTATTGCAAATATTCTTTAGTTTAATTTATCTTTTTTTGTCTTTTTTTTTTTTTTCTTTCCAGAATGCTGAGTTGAAAGTCAATACTTCTCATCCCTGAGTATTCATTTAGAGGGTTTTGTTTGCTTACTTTTTAAATAGCATTCTGTTTGTTTGCTGGGAATCATCTCCTGATGATTTGTTGAGTGTATCCAAACTTTACATCTGACTCTGTAAACATTTTACTAGCAACAGCCCTCAACTGATGATAAACTGCCTGTGCACAAAGGCAAGCAGAGGCTATCTGAAGTCAATCCTTTCAGCATATTACCTCTTTCTAACTCTACAACTGCTAGCAGCTATTCCAGTCTGTGGCTGTGAGACAAGCTGTTAACACAACCTTTGTCATTGCAGTTTTTCACACGTTTTTTTTTTTCTTTGTACCAGTCTTTGCCATTTCAATTTTTCACACATTTGTGTGTGTGATTGTCTTTATATGGTACATGTGCTGTAATTGAAGAATCATGCTGGCAGGCACCTGCCAAGGAGATGCTCGTTTGTAAGAATTTACTATTAGAAAGAAAAAAAACAAAATTAAATAAGCCTGTGTCCAGACTTGAGTGGAGAGCATGACTGGACACCAACAAAAACTGGCTGCAGTTGGTGCAGTGGTTTGCTTGGTTGCAGTACCAGGTTGCTGCAGTTTGTCAGCTGGACTTGTCGGGGAGGGGTAATTAGGTACTGCGAGACAATATTATAAAAATATTAATATATAATTTATTAATATTAATCAATCGGAACTCGCACCACCCCCTACCACCATTTAATAATAATAGTAACAGGCTCTTTGCAACGTTATGGAAACAATATACAGGTTATAACAGGATCTGGAAATGACTATTAAATATATACATTNGGACCCCAGACTTAGTGGCGCCAGGTCCTTTGTCCCTTTTCCCGCGGTTGCTCTCTCCCCAAAACAGAAGGAGAGAGCAGAAAAACATGTCTGCATAAGCCAGGACATTTACAAGCCTAATTTGGCCTGTCCAGGCCTACCACGACAGGACTGAAGCTGGAGAACACTCTTTCTTTGCCCCATTTAACGGGAGGGCATCGGTTTTAAGGCCATTTTTGCTGCCTGTTAAAGAATAATCATTGCAACAGTGAACTTCAAGCGTTAATTATCGGAGCTACATTTAAATGAATACAATCTCCTAGCATTTATCATACCATCTGTGACCATTTTGTAGCAACCAGAACCATTACCTACTGCCAAAAAAATTGGACAAGAGCTAATGGGAATGTTTTGGCTAGATCTCTATAGACATCTCTATAGAAGATCTCTATATCCACATCTAATCTCACAGCAGAGAGTGACAAAAGGTAGTGTTTCACTGTCTGCTGGCACAGGTGTTAGAGGTAATCTCTAAGAAGTATCATCCTTCGCAGGAGAGTTTACAAGTATGAAATTAAACAGTTGTGCTCCAGATCTATTAACCTCTGTGAGTGTTAAAGTTCACTTAAAATGGCAGATTATAAGCAGGGTGAACTTGGGAGTGACTACAGTGTGATTTAGCTCAAGAACATTTGTTTATTTGATAAAAATTCCTGCTCTGAAAGAAAAACTAGGCAGTTCTGTATCAGTTTCCCAAATAAAAATCCAAAGCCAAAACCTTAATTTGTATTTTGAGAGTTAGCAGCTGTTAGTGTTAGTCAAGAGAAATTAATGGTATTTTTCAGTTCTAAAAAATCTTTCTCTTTAGCAAACCCCAAGACATAAATAAACCCTTTCAAACATCTACTTCATTTTGATAATATCATAGTGGCAGTATAGCACTTCTAGCACTAAACATCATACCCTATGCACAAGCATTTTTGCCAATATTTACATTGAAATATTTACAGGTGGGTCAGAGCAGCCAGAGGACTCATAATGTATGCTTCAGAACCCTACTGATGTTTTTTCCAAAGCGACCAACTTCCACTTCTGCAATTTTCTATGGCCCTTGCTGATCCTCTTTGAGCAAACAGCTGCCTTCATTTTTCATTACAGTTTTGGATTCAGAAAATAAGATCTTCAATCACTGGGCAATAATTGAGATGGAACAAGTAGGGAATGGGTGAATCTTTAATTTTTATTCTAGCTGTTCTGCTTTGAAGCCACATGTGATGGCGTTCAATAATGAATCTCTATATCTTTAAGTACTTTTTGCATAGAAGACTTGGCATCTTGGATGTGCAAGGAAGTGCATTTCAGTTCAGCCCCTCTGGAGATCTCAGAGATAGGTTTCTCAGCTGGTGTAAGCTGAAGTGAAACAGTAATCAACAGATCATTAGTAGAAATGTTCAAGAAACGTTCAAGTTGAAGTCCTGGAAAATGGGCCAAGCAAGAGTGAGCAATATGGGCATTGGCAGAGGTTCACTGGGGCCTTGCTACTTTGGGGAAAACTGTAGAGAAAGGAGATGGATAGGAAAAGCCTAGCAACTATGGGACATTGGAGGTAATGCAAGCCAAATAAAGCCTAAAAGTTCATCTTGTTTGTTTAGTGTAGAAGAGAAAATTAAAACATGTAAGCTGTGCATGTTCTTTATATTTTTCTCTTTTAGGAAGGTTGCTGGCTTCTTTAGCTAAAAACGTCTTTGAAAATAAGATTACCGAANGTCTTATCTATGTTTTGTGTTCTCAGTCTTATACATCTCAGCAAGCCTATGAGTGAAGTAGACATCACCATTGTTTCCTTTTCACAGTCTATAATATAATTTTCTCCATTAAAAATATTCCAGTTAGCCTCAAACCAGCACGCAAATGCTGGTAATCAGCTGTTATAAGTTGATGCTTTGGTTCTAGCCTGAACATAGAAGTTGAACTTTCAAAGGAGGTGAAGATGATTTAAGACAGGGCACAGGTGAAATTATCCCTATGGTGTCAATGTGCTGTTGACTTCTGAGTGCACAAGTCATTTCGTTTTGAAAGCTATCTGCTGTGTCTTCAAAGTTAATTGTACTACAGAAAGATACTTGGTGGCTTTAAGTGCCAAGACAGATTCCTAAACAAATGAAAAAGCACCTGCTGAAACCTCCCTTGTTTGTTCTCGTTTTTCCATAGTAGTGCTTTGCTGCTCTTAGCTTCCTTGAATCTGGCTGCTTATGAAGTCCTGTGCTGCCCTCTCGTGGGTAAATGGTAAGGAAAGACACTGGCCTGCTTGGGATGTGGTTCGTGAAACCCACTCAGAAAAACATCTGCAGCAAAACCTCTATGAGCGTTCAGAAAAAGAAAACAAAAAGGGCGGGGGGGGGAGGGAAGGAAAAAGAAGATTAATTTTGGTAGATGTATGACTATGCAGTATTGCCAGATGTATTCTACTTAATGAGCAGTCTGAGTTCCTCTTGCATATTAATGTCCTTCTCAAATTTGCTGTTGACTGCTCGGAAAACAATTTTACATAGTTAGCTAAAGGCGTGAGGGTTTTCTGTCTTGCTAACGTGCACTTACTGTTATGGGACTTCTGAAGTAATGTATGTTGTCCCTTCCTTGCAGAAATAACATCAGCCATTTTCTATTCCCAAGCTTTTAATGCACAGTCTTCAAATTGAGATGCTAAACATGTGGTTAATAAATAAATGAAATAAAAGCTGGAAACACTAGTCTGGATACCAGGATAGTTTCAGAAACAAACTTAAGGATAAAAGTCTGAGCAAAACTGCTGTGCCCTAGGAGAGCTCTACAAAAAGCACAGGATAAAGATCTGGACAAATTACTTTTACCTCCACCATGTTGTACACTGGAAACGTCTACAAGTCTCACTCAGTTCATTGTCTTTTCTCTCTATCATTCCATTTTCTCTGAGAGATATCAGTTATGCTTTACCGAAGTGACTGCAGCTTTATGCTGCACTTTAAGGTTGCTACCTGTTAGTGTAATTCTTAGCATGTGTTCCACATAAACATGTGATTGTATTTACATGGAGATGTTGGAACTAGATGATCCTTGAGGTCCCTTCCAACCCTACCATTCTATGATTCTATGTTTCTAGAATGGAGAGAAGGGGAGGGAGGTGACTTTAGACAATAATTAACAATTGGTACAAATCACTGAGAACAAAATTGAGAATTAGTTTCAAGTCTAGTTATGTGCCCAAAGAACCTGAAAAACTTCCACAGTGCCCAGAGATATATACAAAATCAAAACAAGTTGCTAAGATTAGAGAAGTCTTTGCTCTAGAGAGCTAAAGATAGATTTATATATATGTGTATGTGTGATTTTTGTTTATTTTTAATTGATAATGATAGGAAAAGTGTGGAAAGTAGTAAAGCAAAAATCTTTGAAACCTGAAGCAGCGAAATACCTTTTTAATGTGTCTAAAGTCCAGAGATGCAGTGTTTTTACTGCTATAGGAAGGACTACTAGTTTGTATTCAGAAGGTAGTTCTGAGCATGTCTATATGGAGCAATTGAGTGGAATGTGTGAGGCATTGTAAGCTATAAATTATGTGATAGCCTAATTTAAAAAATGAATTAGCTTTAATGAACTATTTGTTGAATTAAATTATGCACTTAAGGTACCCTTTGTATAGTTTTTTATCATAAACTTTTTTGTGCCTTCACCATTTTTGCTTATGCTAAATCAGTGGTGTTTGTATTCATGTGTCTAAAGTTTTACCCATAAAACTATTTTAGGGTAGAATTTTTCACTGTTAATGGCTTTTAGGGCTGTAACATCTGCAAGGAATTGAGTAGGGTGGGCCAATGTCTTTGGTAAATAAGTAATAACTTTGCTCAGTATCACCATGGAAGCCTATCTTCTAGCACTGCACTTCAAAAACTGGCTGGGTTTTTTTTCTACAGTTTTGTCAAGCAGTCAGGGCAAAGGAAACATTCCTCTGTAGAAGGAAGATGATTTAAAAAGGGGCTGGCAGTTGGCATCTTTAGAAAGGTGAAATGAAGGTTCTGCCTTGATGTGCCCTTGTACATGGTATTAGTGCAGGCAGAACTGCTTTGAAATAAGGTGATGCTCCCCAGATGGTTTACTGTTCTAGTCTCTGTTTCAAGGTTGTGATTTGCTTATTAGTCTGCCTTTATTTGCTAATAATATGCGTAACTAAAAATGCTTTTCCACTACTAAAAGACTATAGAATAAAGGACCAAAATGTCAAAGGTTTATGATTTCTCCTGCCTGCCTCACCCACTACTAGAGGCTCAGATAATGATTTTAGGTAGTTGTTTGTACTACTAAGCTAAGTATGGAAATCAGCCCAGTAACTAGACCCTTTATACAGGAGGTTGAGTAACCTAAGCAAAGGAACTTCACTTAAAAATTATTATTTAATTACCATACTGTACATTAAGCATCTGGTTGCATCTAAACCACCTGAGACAGGTATTTAAAGTGCTGTTGTTAGGTCACTGGTCAAATCAGTTTGCTGTTGTAGTAGATCAGAAACCTGGCTTTCAGATTTTTTTATTTCTGAAAGTACTTTGATAAGTGTGGACTAAGAAGAGCAGATGGTAGATTGTTATGAACAGTCAAAATATTTTTTCAAAAGGCTAAAAATCCAGCTAGTAATGGGAAATAAATTAATAGGCTGCTTCCATACTATGACTCTCATTTGAAATGTGATTGTATCTCATTTTCGCTAACATTTAAATAAGGAAAGAAATTAAAATGAGCATTCATTTCTAACAGCTCTGAAACAGACTGTATATTCAATAGCTTTAAAAAAAAAAAAGTGGGGGGGGAAGCTGAATTTTGAGGTTTTTTAGGTCCTTCATTGTTTCCTTTAAAGAAACAATAAGAGCCATGAGTGTTCTAACACAAGCCAAGCATTGCTCATTTTGAGGTCAGCTCTTTGACCGGGGCAATTGCAAAGTGCTGCGTGATGAGAGCTGAAAACCTTTGATTCAGAAAGATTTGTAATGCATCCAGAAACCTTGAAGAGGAGAATATTTTGGTAATTCCCAAGCATTTAGCATGACTCCTCATATGCTTTTTCAGATTAAAGATTTCTCAGAATAGTTATATGTTCAGTGAAAACAATAACCAGAATGATCCATCTTGATGCCGTTTGAAATGCTTTTGTTAATGTGTGCAGTTACATTTCCATGTTATGATGGACCCTGCTATGATGGAGGTTGTGAATCACTTCAGACTTGATGTCATCTAAGAGCATGTTTGCTGGTCATGTGAGATTTCATTTGAGTCCATAAATATTCTTTGTCATATATTGCAGTTTGACTACTGCTGTAATGTAATCTTAGACTGATCCTCAGTTGTCCTCTGTTATTCTCCTTCCTCATGTAGTTCTTGGAAACCTTTGTGTTCCTGATGTATCATGTCCTATATAATTCAGGGTGAGACCAAAGAGAGAAGTATTTATTTCTGTAACCTTAGATGTCCCAGATTAGCTCTTGCTTTCATGTTAGGCTATATTGTCAGGATTATAAAATGTTGGAGCTTTTCACCCATCTAGTCACAAAAAAATCTTTAAAAACATATTTACAGTAACTCTATGTTAGACTTTAGCCACACTTTTCTTGTTCTTTTAAGTTAGGCTGTTTAGTCACTGTTCATGCATTAGTCACTGTTTATACACTTGTCTGCCATTATCAGTGCTAAACACTGTTCAAAAATTACTCGTCTCTGTGATGTTCAGGTATGTATCTTTACTTTTAAACTTTATTTAGTCTCTGTTTTGAAGAAACACTGTGGTTGTATCACATTAGTGCCACCAAACAACTGTTAGAGCTGTGCTTGTAGCTTTTGGTTAATAGATCATAGATACAGGAAAGTTGATTTCATTCGGATACTGTCAACATTCTTTCTTCTATTTATGACTAAGAGAACTTACAATGTAGTTTAGAAGGGACAATGATACATAAATTTACCTCCTTTCCTTCCAAAATTCAGTACAATGTGTCATTGTTTGTGTCTAGAAAATAATATATTCTTCTGTGTGAAATAACCTAGTTATGAAACAAGCTAATCCTGCATTTTCTGCTGGGAGTGATAGCTTAGGTTGTGAATAAGCAGCCCTCAAACTTCAGGTGATTTATTCAGGAGAAAGATAATTTAATTCAGAAATACTGCTGCACACTCTCAAGCCTTCCCATCGCTGCTGACTTTTTTTTTTTTTGTATGTTTGGCTTTGTTTGTTTGTTTGGGTTTGCGTTTTGAAGTACTTTCTTGCATCAGTCTATCACTGTTGTCTCCGGAAAGAGAGCTTATCTGGGGAATCTCAGAACAATGCATTGTGAGAGATGAAATGTGAGTGAAGATTCCGTGCTACAGAGCACAGACTGCTAACCACAAAGGAATAAGGACTCCCAGGAGGCATCCTAGCAGTCTGCCTGGACCAAACACGACTTTGTTTTCTTAAACAGTGAATCCCCATGTGTAACTCCATACAGTTCCTTCATCAGGATGCTGTAATGAAATTGAATTCAGGCAGTGCTGACATTACAGTCTGTGTGCAGGTAGAAATTTCTACACCTGTCATCAGGATTTGCTTTAGGATTGCCAACCTCTATCTGGTGTTTGATTTGAGCTTTTCACTTTATAACTGACTTTTACTAATGATGATTTAAGCTTTCTTTGATACATTGTGATGTAAAAAAAAAAAATTACTGGAAGGAGCCAAGACACTAATTGGAAGACCTTTCATTTTGCAATATGTATTTTAATAGTAAAATGTACCCTAAAATGACTGATGTAACACAAACTAGCAAACTATTTCTGCAGTTTACTTAAATTTGAAAGAAAATTGTTGTTAGAGAACAAAAAATATTTCTTAGTGTAGTGTCTCATTCCATATGATCTTCAGGAGTACTTGTGGAAAGAAATTTAGATCATGCATTTGCTCCACTTCTAAAAATTGATAATCTGTGGATAGGATATAAACAAAAAATTGATAGTTATTATTTACTGAATAGTTCAGTGAGGTGAATATATCCCTACTTGCCTGTTTTTCATTTTTATTTTGTCAGTATGCTTGAAAGCAAGCACATACTGCCCATTAGAAACACTATACAGAGGATTTAAAATTCCAGAGGGTCCTGTTGAATTCAACTTGACGTTGGCATATGTATCTCAGTTGTGCCAGTAATCTACTTTTAAGGAGAATTGAAGTCCTTGCCTCCTTTTCTCCTGCCCTTGAATTGATAAAACTGCTTAGTCAGTGCAGAAAATTCAGCAAAGCTGCTGCTTTTTAATTCCATGTTATCATTTGCTTTCTTCTACAGATCAGGTTGAAGCAGCACACTCAGTCTTGCACTACTTGATATACAGGAGCTGTTGCAGTATTTTACTGGAAGGGGAATTCTTTAGTCTTTGGCAGTAGATATTGTGTGTAAATCTTGAAGCAGCTGTGGACAGGAAATTAATTATACAAGTCTCTGAATTTGGACTTGCCCATGGAGGAATGAAAGTTAAAAGTTGAGTAGAAAATCACTTGGCTTTCTAAAGAGCAGTGCAGTTTTTGCAGAGACAGCACAGAACTAGTAAATTGCAGGCATAGGATGTGCTAAAGTTTTTTGTTTGTTTTTTTTTTTTTCCTAATTTTTTTATCTGATATTCTCAGAGTGGTAATTTTCGTGTCATTAGTAGATAAAAAATGTTTACACAACTGTAGAGCTAGAGGGGTTTTTGTGTTATATTTAAAAACAGGTAATTGAAAACACTTCTGGAGGGGAGAGAAACATTGTTTCTTTGGAAATAAACCTCCCATGGCTTAAAATTTCCTACACGACATGCTGCATCTTAACGTTTATCAAATTACTTCTGTCAGGTCATACTGGGTAACATGGCAGCCCATGAAGCTTCAAGCAACATGACATTGTGTATCAAACAAAATACTTCATGTAAAAAGATGTAAGCAAATGGTTGGGTTTTACCAAGAACACACATTTCTTCACTCACGGCAAGACGTGTTGTAGCCTGTCTTTGTTTTCTCCTTTCCTCTGGACTTCTGTTGAGATTAATTTGTTGTAACATGAATTACATGGCACTTTTTTCAGCTATGGACTTTTCAATCAAAATCATTATTTTTTTCATATAAACAGAAGTATCAAGTGTGTAAAGCTACCAGTGGGCTCTGAATCTCAAGTGAAATGGTGAGGCACTGGAACAGGTTGCCCAGGGAGGTTGTGGATGCTCCCTCCCTGGAGGTGTTCAAGGCCAGGTTGGACAAGTCCTTGAGTAACCTGTGCTAGTGGGAGGTGTCCCTGCCTATGGCAGGGGGTGGGAACTAGATGATCCTTGAGATCCCTTCCAACCTTACCATTCTATGATTCTATGAAATGCATTAGGAGAGGGTACTGAGGTTTGTTGCTGGTTACTCTTTCATACTTTGCTGTGCATGTTACAGGTCACGGCATCCAGCCAGCATCTGGCACCAGGTTGCTATGCTGGTTTGAGGCTAATTGGAATACTTCAATGAGAGAAATTAGATCATTAGTTGTGAAAAGAAAATAATGATGAAGTCTGTATCATTCATTGGTTTGCTGAAAACAAAAAAGCCAAAATGTCAACAATTTGTTCCACTCTGGTCTGTGATGCTGGATCTGTTTGCTTCCTCCTAACTCCGCTCTAATATCTTTCCACTAATCTTGGCTTACAGAAGACTTTGCTTTGCTGGTGGTGCTACTTAAGCTTTGCTGGTGGACTTGTTTGTCTGTCTGGGAAAGTAGAGGGAGATAGAGTGGCTTTGAGCCCCTTCTAGGCAGTTTCCTTTGTCTGGGAGGGAGTTTAGATTTCTGTATTATTTCTAATTTGTGTGTAATTGTAACTAGTTGTAAATATATTGTGTATATATGCTTGTAAACTTAGGTCTGCTGTAAATATAGCTTCATCTTACTTCCAAGCAGTCTGAGCTAGTCTGGCAAATTCCAATAGTGGGAGGGGGAAAGCTCCTAACCCACCACAGTTGCTTGAAGGTGGATAGATAGTACTGTGTGTGCCCTCAGCAACACTCAGCTTCATGTAGTTGGTCAGGTTCTTAATTTTGACCAAGTTTCATTGAAACTCAGCTTTAGGGGGGGGGTTCAGTGATTTCCTATAAAACTGAAAATGATGACTTATTTAAATGTTAGCCTTCATTTGATTTACTTGTTCTAATGCTGTCCAACATATAATCAGATATCTATAATAGAAAGGAAAAAAATTCTTAAAGTTGCAAAATTAATAGTTTTAATAGAGTCATGATGTAAATTTGCAGGAAAGTCAGCATTAGGGTCAGGTGGGGTTTTTCCCTCTTCAGCAAGTATGTAAAATTGATACTAGGTCTGTAATTAAAATGCCAGATGGAACAATAAAACCTCATAGAAAGAGTAGCAGTCCATAATAAAATGCTGTAGAGCTCTGGGAAAAAAAGGGGCTAGTAATCATAAAATGTGAGTACTGCTGTAGAAATAAACAAGATCTTTATATGAAGAAAGAAAAATAAAAGGAGAGAAATGGATGTAATTCCTTCCAAAAAAAAAAAATCAATTTAGAAATCCCAATGAATTACCGCTAGGAAGTATTTGTTTTATATTTGAAATATTTACTGTAGTATTTAATTTTAAATTTACTATTGAAAATGCAGGATATGATTCTATATGTTTAGGTAGATGTAAATTATCTTCTAAATTAATTTTAACTTAATTTTTTTGTTTATTTCCCATTACAAGGTTTCCCCCCCACCAGTTACCTTCAGCAGTGCGGGTGAGAATTCCACAGCAATTTGCTTGTGTCAATAGACTTTAAATTTATCTGTGCTTAGAACAAGTAGCTCTTCTCCCTACATTTTTACCAGAGAGGCATGTCTGGACTGTAAAGATATGATGTGCACAAAGCAAACGTGGTCTGGTTGTTTGTATTATAGCCCATATGATTAGCTTATGCATTAGATGATTTACTAGATACAGCATTACTACATTTACAGTTTTGTCATGGTTTTTGGCAGCAGTGGTGAGTGATGAATTTGCCTACCTTAAAGATGAGAGATAGTTGTCTGTACATTGTGTCAATGGAAAACTTCCTTCATGTTGTGCATAATAGCAGTCTGTCACCATGTAAACACTGTTGAGCACAAAAAGGTTTCCATTTACAGAGAAGCCCTGTGGCTGTAAGGAGGTGAGAAACACAGCTTGGTAAGAAGAGAAGGCAATGCAGAGCAAGCCCTGATTTGGGGAGGCAGGGCTCATCAGTAAGAATGAGGAATTTCTTGTAAAACGGTGTGGAGATTGAGGTTTTAAGGTTGAAGAAGAGCAAGGAGGAGGTAGAGATAAGTTCTGTAGTGGTTTGGGAATTACCCCCCAACACGGTTAGGAATTCACCCAGACTAAACTCAGCTGGCTGGGTGTTAAGGAATGAAGCTGGTATTTATAGCTTTGCACAATTGACAAGCATATATACATATATACACACACAGCATATACAGATATTTACAATTATCTACAAGTTAAAAGTAATACAGAAAATCAAAATCCCTCCCAAAACAGCCAAACTGCCCAGAAGGCTCTCAACCAACCCCCC
>WBNM01015773.1:3446-20542 GCA_013399055.1 Ramphastos sulfuratus | reverse complement strand
GGCGCCACGGCGGCGGCTCGGGCTCGCTGCTCGGTCCCCTGCTGACACCTGCCGTCGGGTGGCAGGCCCGAGCCAGCGGCCCGGAGCCACCGCGCACTGTTTCGCAAGACTCAGCGCCGCTCCTGGGAGGCTTTTCGTGCCAACAGCTCCGAGGGGAAGAAGATCGCAGGCAGAAGCTCTGTACGCAGGCTGCAGGGAACTGGAACACTGCCACAAGCAGTGACCGTGAGCAATGTCACCCCATGGGCAGGAAGGCAAACCGTGTTGTGGAGCGCGTGAAAAGCGCGGCCGGCAGGTCAAGGGAGGTTCTCCTCCGTCTCTGCTCTGCCCTGGTGAGGTTACATCTGGTCTGGGCTCCCCAGTTCGAGAGAGACAGGGATCTGCTGGAGAGAGTCCAACGGAGAGCCCCAAGGAGGGCGCTGGGGCTTTAGATTTAAACTGGAGCCCCTGTGCTGGGCTCTCTCCAGCAGCTCTTTGTGCTTCTTGAGCTGAGGAGCCCAGAACTGAGCACAGCACTGCAGGTGAGGCCTCACCAGTGCAGAGCAGAGGAGAACCTCCCTCAGCATGCTGACCACACTCCTCTTAATGCACCCCAGGATGCCCTTGGCCTTCTTGGCCACAGGGGCACTGCTGGCTCATGGGCATCCTATTGTCTGCCAGGGGGTTCTAGCTGTTGGCTCCTCAGGGCCAGCACAGGTGGGACCAACCTCAGGCTTGCTCACTCTGGCTAGCTCCAGAGCCATCCCAGCTGCTCCTGCACCTCAAAGCTCTGATGCAAAGCAATATGCAAAGCAGGACTAAGGGAAGATCCTTTAGGGAGCTAAAACTGCCTGGAAGGATGTGAATTGTGCTGGACATTTGTGCTGTGGCATCCCATCTCTGAGCAGCTAGTTTGTGGTGGGATGGTGAGCTCTAGGTGAGTGGTTGGACTTGATCTCAAAGACTTGGCAGAGGGGAGATTGAAACTGGGTNATCTTGGTTGTCCTCAGCTGCTGCTTTGCACTGGTTAAGAGTCATTATTTTGCCTGCAGCCATTGAGTTTTCCTCTCTGGTTAAGAGATGTCTGCATCAGGGATTGATACAACCACAGTACCCCAGGCTGGCATTGCTGTTCTAAGACTCATAGTTTGAGTGTTTAAAAGAACCTAAAATAATTAAGACATACTCATCTCCCCAGCTATGTTCTTGCAGATTCCTCCTGTTCCTGGCTCTGTGCTCAAAAGAAGTTAATCTGAGAGGCTACAGGTCCCACTTGAGTGCCTGTCAGAAGCCTTCCGACAGCATCTGCCTTAAAGAGTTTGGATTTAATGTTGCAATGACCTGTTCTAGTGGGAGGTGTCCCTGCCCATGGCACAGGGGGGTTGGCACTGGCTGAGCTTTGAGGTCCCTTCCAACCCAACTCATTCTATGATTCATTCTATGACTCATGACAAGGAAGGGCTGAGGGAGCTGGGGCTGGTTAGCATGGAGAAGAGCAGCCTGAGAGGGCATCTGATGAATGCTGATCAATAGCTAAAGGGTGAGCATCAGGAAGATGAAGCCAGACTCTTCTCAGTAGTGCCCAGTGACAAGGGCAATGGACACAAGCTGGAACGCAGGAGGGAAAAAAATCTTCACTTTGAGGGTGGCAGAGCACTGGACCAGGCTGCCCAAAGGGATTGTGGAGTCTCTAGTCTGGAGAAATTCAGCCTGGATGTGTTCCTGTGTGATGTGCTCTGGAGGATCCTGCTTTAAGCAGCAGGGGCTGGACTGGATGATCTTCAGAGACCCCTTCCAGCTCTTACCACCCTGTGAGCTCTGCTGTCTTGCTGCAGCCAGGAAGGTATAAGGATAGAGGATAAACTCTAAGCAGAGATAGCTTCTGTTATAAGCCCACTTTATCAAGAGCACACTTTCAGGTATGTACAACCATGTACATTCTCAACCCACCTTCCCTGCCATGCTGTGCCCCTACCCTGCTGTAGGGCTGTCTCCCTGCCCCAGCAGGGCCTCTCCACCACCCTGCCAGCAGAGTGGCCAAGCCAGCAGGCTCTGCACAGCAGGGAGCTCAGATGTTAGCTCTCCAGTTTGTGAGTGCTGAGCAGCAGCTGGCCAATGTGCTCCCAGAAAAATTCCCTTTTCCTGGAACTTCTGCCATGAGCCAGAAAGATTTATATGCTGGAAGGCTCCCATTAGGCTCCAGTGCCACCTGAGCCCAGGAGCAGTTCAGGCCTACAGCAGGTGAGGAGCAATTACCTGAGCCAGACTAGCCACATGCCCACGCTCACTGCCTGGGAATGCCCAGCCCTCCTGGGCCTGGCATGAAGAGAAACCATGGAAGCTGTCCATGATGTGCTGCCTGCTCCCTGGACCACGCAGGGCCCTGTCACAGTGTTCAGGGGCTGCTGGGAGCCTCCATGCTCAGGTGGATCCCTGCTCCGAGGCCATGCAGGGAGAAGCAGCTGGAAAGACTGAGGTTGTTTAGTCTGCAGAAGAGAAGACCTCATTGCTCTCTGCAGCAAGAGAAAGGTGGGAGTTGGTCTCTTCTCCCTAAGTATCAAGTGACAGGACAAAAGGAAACAGCCTCGAGTTGCCCCAGGAGAGGTTTAGGTTGGACATCAGAAGAGACTTCTACACTCGAAGGGCTCTCAAAGCCTGGCACAGGCTGCCCAGGGAGGTGGTTGAATGCCCATCCCTGGAGGTGTTTCAAGGAGGGAGAGATGTGGTGCGGGAGACAGCCCCAGCCTTGGCAGAGCAGGGCTGGAGTGTCAGGACAGGTTCCGCCACTAGAGGGCGGCGTTCACACAGCAGACACAGGAGCACTGCGAAGCTCGAGTCAAGGCAGGGTCCAGAGGCGCATCCCACAGGAGCCTCCCTGCGCTGCCTCTCAAACCACCTCCTTCCATCCTGAATTCCCGGCCCCAAGTGACCCTCTTCCTTTCCCCATGGCTACTCGCAATGTACAGGCCACTCGGGACACCTACTCCATGTGTCGTCCCCCCTACACGTACACTAAAATGAGGCTTTACACCTGTCGTGGGTTTAAAGAGCCAACAGAGTGAAGCTCTCAAATGAATTGGAGAAAAACAGAATTCTGTTTGGAGAGAGAATTACAGACAGAAATTATAAGGCAGATACAAAATCCATAGCGAGCCCCCTTGAATTCTCCCCCCAACCCAAAACTAAATCTATCATCCCCAGTGCTCTGATCCTCCCCCACCTCCCATGCCTCTGCCATCCAAAATGCCTGAACACAGCCTCTGGATGCCCCAACCCAGACCTACTCCTTACATGTTTGTCCTGGTAAAGCAGCTCCAGCCAGACACAAGGCTGGAGGGGGAGGAAAGGAGAACAAGCTGGCCTGGCCCTGAGTTATGAAGAGATAGCAGAATTATGGGACCCCTTCTGGAGTACTGTGTACAGTTCTGGAGGCCCCAGCACAGGAAGGACATGGAAGTGTTGACCAGGTACAGATGAGGCCATGAAGATGCTGAGAGGGCTGCAGCAGCTCTGCTATGAGGACAGGCTGAGAGAGTTGGGGCTCTGCAGTGTGCAGAAGAGAAGGCTTCAAGGAGACCTTGGAGTGACCTTCCAGTATCTGAAGGGGGCCTACAGGAAGGCTGGGGAGGGACTATTGACAAGGTCTTGTAATGCCAGGACAAGGGGCAATGGGTTTGAACTGGCAGAGGGGAGATTGAAACTGGATGTTAGGAGGAAGTTGTTTGCAGTGAGGGTGGTGAGACACTGGCACAGGTTGCCCAGGGAGGTTGTGGCTGCTCCCTCCCTGGAGGTGTTCAAGGCCAGGTTGGATGAGGCCTTGAGTGACCTGTGCTAGTGGGAGGTGTCCCTGCCTATGGCAGGGGGTTGGAACTGGCTGATCCTTGAGGTCCCTTCCAACCTTACCATTCTATGATTCTATGAATAAAAATCTTCTAGTCCCTAGAGGACTTTTTTAACCCCATAGTTCCCAACCTGGCACACCACCTCTCTGGGTGCAGAAATGCATGTTTATCAGCCTGTCCAGCTTGCACACTACCCTGAAAGTTCCAAAGCTGAAGTTGTGTCCACCTGCTCCTGGTTTCTGCTGTATCCTAACATCACTTGTGAGATTAGGGAAAGATAAACAGGGAAGTTTCAGAAATGAGATGCAGAGATTGTTAGTCACAGGCCACAGGGATGACGTCAACCTGCTGAGCTAACCCAAGGTGTCCCAGCCCAGTTTCCCAGTAACTTGCTACTTGCAGGGCTGCCTCCNTGCAGCCCAGCACACAGTTGCTGTCTGGGCTGCACTCACACTGCAGCCTCATCTTGAGCTTTTCCTCACCCCAGACCCCCAGGGCCTGTTCCTCAGGGCTGCTCTCAGCCATTCCCTACCCAGCCTGCAGTTGTGCTTGGGATTGTGCCCATCGAGGTGCAGGACCTTGCACTTGGCCTTGTTGAATGTCATGAGGTTGGCCTGGTCACAGCTCTGCAGCCTGTCCAGGTCCCTCTGGATGGATCCCTGCCCTCTAGCAAGTCGACTGTGCCCCCAGGTCCCGTTCCTCAGGGCTGCAAGTTCTCAAGCACCGCACAGCAGCACTCCATTTGCAGAGCCACACTCTCTCCATCCTATCGACTCGATGACCTTAAAGGTCTTTTCCATCCGAAACGATTCCCTGTCGCCACACTCAAAGCTGCCCTCATCCCGTCACAGCTGGCGGCGAGCCTGTCCCGGTGCCGCACTTAAAGCCGTCCCCCGGCGCCGCCTGCCAGCCCACTAAGCGTCCGGACCCGCTTTGAGCGGGCGGTGACGCAGTACGTCACAGGGCGTGCTCAGCCCGCGCTGCCGGAGCGCCTCGGCGGAAGTGGCCGGGGAGAGGGGAGGGGAGGGGCGCGCCGCCGGGTGCCGCAGCATAACCCTTCCGGGCGGGGGCGGCCGCTGCCGGGCGGTTCCCGCGGCGGAGGCGCGGCAGGATGGAGTGAAGCGCGACGGTAAGGAGCGGTGCGGTGGGCGGCGGCGGCGGGGCCGAGCCAGTCCGGGCCCTAACAGCTGTCTCTCCCCCTTCAGGACGGTGCGGGAGCAGCGGGGCCTCGCCCTTCTCAGACGGGCCGGGGCTATGCGAGGGCCGCGCTGCCGCCTGTCCTAGGCCCGGGCCGCGGTGGCGGCGGGCCCAGCGCGGGAGAGGCGAGCGGCTGCGGGGCCCGATGCGGGAGTACAAAGTGGTGGTGCTGGGCAGCGGGGGGGTGGGGAAGTCCGCCCTGACGGTGCAGTTCGTCACTGGGACCTTCATCGAGAAGTACGACCCCACCATCGAGGACTTCTACCGCAAGGAGATCGAGGTGGACTCGTCCCCTTCGGTGCTGGAGATCCTCGACACGGCGGGTACCGAGCAGTTCGCCTCCATGCGCGATCTCTACATCAAAAACGGGCAGGGCTTCATCCTCGTCTATAGCCTGGTCAACCAGCAATCCTTCCAGGTAATCTCGCCCGGGCCCTGGGTGGGGGCGGCAGCTCGGCGGGGCGAGGAGGTGACTGGTCCCGGCCTCCCCATTGCGGGCGCAGCCGCTCCTGGCCTGAGGAGGAAGTTTTCGGTTCAGCCCTGTGCGTGTGTGTGTGTTTATAAGCCCTTTCTCTCTGAAGGGGCAAAAACTGAACTACCCCGATGGAAAAAGCATTCAGCAACCTTGCTTCCTGACGGCAAACTGCTTGCTTTGCAGGTACTTCTGAGGGTGCCACCATTGTTAAATCCCGCGCAGTGGTGGAGAACAATGACCCACCCCCACTTCCCCAGCAGGCATCCCTTGGCAATCCCCTTGGATGAAGAAATCACTGGATATTGAAATTCAGACTTCCCCTTCCCTGCCCTTCCCTTTTTCTTAAAAAGCTTGCTTCCCGGGTTGGGTTTGAAGAGAGTCTTATTGTTCTGCAGTCGAGACTTGTTAAGTAAGCTGCTGTTTTCCATACCCTCTCCCCAAAACGTGCTCCTGTCCAGCGTCAGCTCCCTGCTTTCACGGCGTAGGTGGTGTACTAGAGAGCAGAAGCAAACCATATGCGATAATTCAGGGGCCTGGGTTTCATTTCTGCTATTAAAAGTCTCCTTTAAAAAAAAAAAAATAATGGAAATATTTCAGTCAGCAACTCATCTAAGATGCCTCTGCTTCATTCGTGGGGAAGGAGTGGATTTAGCAGCACTGCATGCAGCTCGGGGATTTGCAACTAATGCCTTGGCTTGGGTTGCCGAGTTGGGAGTTTTCCAGCTGCTCGGCGAGAGCTTGCACACCCCCACTGAAGCAGTGTGCTTCCTGCTGCTGAGGCCTAGACCTTAGCTTAGCAGAGGCCTTGAAACAGCTCCAGTACAAGCAGAAGAGACACTTTGTTTGGAGAACAGCAGCCATGCCATTGGGATGCATCTCCCTTTGCTTTTTTTGCTTGTTTTGGGGACTGCAGAGTTAGTCCTCCAGCCTCTGCAGAACAAATTCTTTTTGTCTGCTAGTGGCATGTTTGCTCTGAAGCCCCTAAGGCTAAACCACTCTTTTGCACAGTAGTAACTTGTAACACTCAATTTGTTTTGTCTCAAGAGCTGTGGAAGAATTTGTAGGGCTTACTACTGCTGATAGTAACTGAAAACACTCAGGGGGCAGAGGCTGACTCAGACTTTCAAGTGTAAACTCCCTTTGTGAGCTCAGCCTTGAGTAAATGCATCTCTAGGTAACAAAATCTCTTTACAGCACCTAATTTGGTTACTTACATGTGATTAAGCATGTTCCAAATGAATTATTCTAAGCATTCCAGAAGTGAGAAGGCTTTATTTAAATTGCCAGCTGTAAACTGAACACAAGCTTCCTGCATGCTGGGGTCGTGCTGTGCTGCTGCTAATGTTACAGCTCGTGTGACTTGAGACAATTTTTTTTCCAGGCAGCTGAAACCAACTTTCCAAGCAGCTCCACTGTATCTTACGTGCCTTGTGAGGAAAGGTTGAGAGCCCTGAGGTTGTTTAGAAGAGAAGACTGAGAGGGGATCTGATCGATGTCTAAATATCTGAGGGCTGGGGGTCAGGAAGGAAGGGACAGGGACAGGCTCTGCTCACTTGTGCCCTGGCATAGCACAAGGGCAATGGATGGAAACTGCAGCACAGGAAGTTCTGCCTCAACATGAGTAAGAACTTCTTGCCTGTAAGGGTCACAGAGCACTGGCACAGGCTGCCCAGAGAGGTTGTGGAGTCTCCTTCTCTGGAGAATTTCCAGCCCTGTCTGGGTGCTTTGTTGTGCAACCTGTGCTAGGCCCTGCTGAGACAGGGGAGGTTGGACTGAGTGATCTCCAAAGGTCACTTCCAACCCCTACCATCCTGTGATCTTCCTCCAGCTGAACCAAAAGTTGCCTCTTGGAGGACAGGAGCTGCTTTCTGTTGTATATATGCAACCATCCTATATCATGTGTGTGCTTAAATTTCATTGCATATGGGTCACAAACTTCCTCTTGAGTTTTAGATCTGCTTGAATGTGGCTTTAAGAAGCCTTCTGATTTATTTGGAATGCTCAGCTGCATGTGAGAGTTACTAGAAGGTGTCTCTGTAGTGCTTATGTAGCAGTTTCATGTGATGGCTTCCATGCACTAACCAGTTGGATTGTTCAATCAGGACATCAAGCCCATGAGGGACCAGATTGTCCGGGTGAAGAGATACGAGAAGGTTCCTCTCATCCTGGTGGGGAATAAAGTGGATCTGGAGTCAGAGAGGGAAGTCTTATCTGCAGAAGGCAGAGCCCTGGCTCAGGAGTGGGGCTGCCCCTTCATGGAGACATCAGCCAAGAGCAAAACGATGGTGGATGAACTGTTTGCTGAGATTGTCAGACAAATGAACTATGCTTCCCTGCCTGAGAAACAAGATCAGTGTTGTACAACTTGCATCGTCCAGTGAGAGAAGTTAAGGAAAACCTCAATCATGGCCATACAGAGCAGGTTGGTGGAACAGTCATAAGAAACTGAGGTGCAGAAGCATGCTGGTTAAGGATGAGAGAAAGGGTGACAGGGAGCCTGAAAGGAACACCCTGACCTGGAGGTAGTGTGATGGAGGTGGCAGCTTGTGTGGTTGGTTGACTCAAGTGGACTTCTTGTGTTCCTTCAGCAGGGTTAGCCAGGGGAGGCTGCATTTGCTCGCAGTGAGGCAGATGAGCTGATCTTATCTGCACCTGTTTTGACTGTCAGTGCTGTGTTTGCCATTAATATTGTCCTGAAAAGTGGTGTTTGGGTTTCATTGTTGGCTGTAGTTGGTATCTGAATTCTTTTCAAGCAGCTGGCATTGCCTTGCTGTTCAGTGGCACCAAATTCCCCAAGAGTTTTGCTGAGAGGGCTTGCTTGAAAAAATGGAAAGCAATCCTGTGGTACAGCAACTGAATGCTCTGCCTTATCAGGGGAGTAAGTGTGAAAGAATCACAGAATGAAGCAGGTTGGAAAAGACCTTTGAGATTGAGTCCAACCTATCACCCAGCACCTTCTGATCAACTAACCCCTGGCACCAAGTGCCTCATGCAGCCTCCTTTTAAACACCTCCAGGGATGGGCACTCCACTACCTCCCTGGGCAGCCCATTCCAGTGCCAATCTCTCTTGCTGGCAAGAACTTCTTCCTAACATCCAGCCTGAACCTTCCCTGGCACAGCTTGAGGCTGTGTCCTCTTGTTCTGTCCCTGGGTGCCTGGCAGAAGAGATCAACCCCAGCTGGCTACAACCTCCCTTCAGGTAGCTGTAGAGAGGAGAAGCACCCCAAGTTGTGAGGAGTGGCATGAGGCCCACACACACTAGTCAAGGGTGTGTGCTAATTGATCTTCATTTCCCATCTCCAGAGCAGAGAACACACTGCAAAATGGCTTCCCAGTGCAGGACTCTCTTCTTTCCCTGTGACTCATAAGAGGTGTGGCAAGAGTGTGGTTCAGAGGGGCCTCTAAAGCTTCCCCTCCCCAGGGTATTGCTTTGAGCTTGCTTTTTTCCTGCTCTTGGCCCTTCACACATGTGGTGAGCTTTTGCAGTACTGTTGTCCTCTGATTGTGTAAGTGAATCTGTGCTTCCTCTGCATCTTCTCATTCCTCTGCAAAGTGGTTTTGGCCTCCCCCCACTCCTGTTTCTCCTCATCAGCCTTGCAGGTCTGGTTTCACCACCAGCTTGAGTCTATGTTGGTGGAAACATCACTGGTGTGCCCTGCATGCAGCCAGCTGGTCCATCACACCTTCACCTCTCCTTTGGCCCTGCCTTGGCAAGCCACTCAGTGTCATCTCTGAAAACCCAGGGACAGGAACTGCCCCTCTTGACAGCTGCCCTGATAGGAATCACAGAATGTCAGGGGCTGGGAGGGACCTCCAAAGGCCAACCCCCCTGCAGAGCAGGATCACCTGCTTGGGCTCTGCCTTCCACCTCAGTAACTCTTGCTTGACTCAAAGGAGCTGTTTGTGTCTGGGTGACAAAGAGGGAGAATAGGTTATTACTGGGAGCTCTGGGCTTTGATCTTGAGGGCAAGGCCAGAGAGTGAAGTCTCAAAGCTTGCCTTTGAGATTGTTATCAAGTGCTTTGTGAATGTAAAATTGTAGGTGCTCCTGACCCTGGCACTCTGATCCTAAAGATTAATCCATGATGAGTTTGTCTCCAGCTCTGTGAGCTACAGAAAGGCTGCACTCACCCTGAAAGAGGTGAGCTGAGAGGGGAGCAAATTCCTTGAACTGGAGCAGAGGAAAATAGAAATCTTTCCTTGTGCACTAATCCCTGATACTTGCAGTGCCTTACAGGAGTAAATCAAAGCTATCATTGCTTTAACTGACTGCTCACAGGGTTAATTAGTATCTTTACTGCCTCCAGGTCTGGAGCCCTCAACACAAGAAGGGCTGATGGAGCAGGTCCAGAGGAGGGCCAGGAAAATGATCAGGGGGTTGGAGCTGCTCTGCTGTGGGGACAGGCTGAGTGAGGGAAATGGGGGTGTGCAGCCTGGAGAAGAGAAGGCTCTGAGGAGACCTCAGAGGAGCATTTCAGTACCTGAAGGGGCCCTTCTGTGACACTGAGCTTACTCTCAAACACTTCACCACCTGATGTGGACACTTCCACTTCGTAGTTGTTCCTTACAGTGATATTTTCTTTGTGCTTTTACTCTTCCTGATGGTCTCTTGAGAGTAAAAGAGAGGGGAGCACAGGCTGGGGGAGCTGGGGGTGTGCAGCCTGGAAAAGAGAAGGCTCCAGGCAGACCTCAGAGCAGCCTTCCAGTGCCTGAAGGGGCTCCAAGCAGGGCTGGGGCCAGCTGTGGGGCCTCCAAGATGGGAAGGACATGGACCTGATGGAGCAGGTCCATGACCCCAGATGGGAGCCACAAGAGTGATCAGGGGGCTGGAGAACCTCTGCTGTGGGGACAGGCTGAGGGAGCTGGGGGTGTGCAGCCTGCAGAGGAGAAGGCTCCAGGCAGACCTCAGAGCTGCTGCCAGTGCCTGAAGGGGCTCCAAGCAGGCTGCAGAGGGACTGTGCCCAAAGGCTGCAGGGACAGGATGAGGGCAGGGTTTGAAATGAGAGCAGAGCAGATTGAGGTTGGCTGTGAGGAACAAGTTCTGCAGCAGGAGGCTGCTGGAACACTGCAGCAGGTTGCACAGGGAGGTCCTTGAGGCCCCATGCCTGGAGATACTCAAGGTGAGGCTGGACAGGGCTCTAGGCAACCTGCAGGGGGTTGGGCTGGGTGACCTTTGGAGGTCCCTTCCAACCCAGTTCTAGAGTCTGTGATCTTGAGACACTTAGACTAAGGCAAAGCTTCAGATTATTCTAGGGCAGCTTCACAACTAAGAGTATCTGAACTTCAGATGTGGTGGCCAAGGTTGCAGCAATGCCATGGCTTGCCAGTAGCTCATCTTGTACAGGCTGCTGCCTTCAGCCCTGGCCAGATCAGTTCCTTTATCCATGAAGTGTGTACTTCCTGAGTTGGTTACTTCTGAGGGAGGCTTCCTTGTAACCTGGCTAGGTAGGATTGAAAGCAACCCCTGCCCTCTGCTTCAATTTCACCTTTAAGATGAAACTTGACATTTAAGGGTTAGGGTGAAACTGAAGCAGGGACAGGGGTTCCTTTGAACCTAACTTATGGCCAGATTTACTGAGTTTCCTAAGCAAAGCATCATCTTGTTTCAGAAGAAACCTCTGCTCTGTGATCTCTCTGAGAGGACCCTAAGCTGCTGAAGGTTCCTGAAGGACAGATTCCCTGCCCTTCATTCTGCCAGGCTCATTAATGTCACAGCAAAATACTTCCTTGCTTCTAGGAGGTGCTGCTTCTGCCCACTGTAATCTTGCCACCTGTGCCAAGCAAGATCTTCCTCCCTAAGCTGCTTCCTCTTCAGTCCAGATCTTAACAGTGTCTGCAACTTCCATTACTCATCTGGCTCTTCACAGCCTTCATGCTCCCTGCTTTTCCTTTCAGCCTCACACTTCTGGGATGTTTTCTTCTTCCTGGCTCCCACTCTGTCCTTCCTCTTGGAGGTGTAGGAGCTCATTAACTTCATGATAAGCCTTTGCTGCCTGCTAATTTCTGTCTGATGTGCTCTGGTGTAGGAGAGCTGCTGATGGTGTCTGCTGATAGCTGTAATCAGCTCTGTCATTCTTCTGCTTCTCTGTGAACCAGGGCACAACTGCTGCTTCTCAAACATCTGCTTCAGCAGTGACCCCTCCTAGGTACAGTGAAACTGAGGAAGTGAAACTAGCTGTGTGAAACCCCATGTGTAGGAACTGGGCTTCAGTTACAGCTCTGCCCTCATCTCATCACTGAGTTCTGTTGCCTGCCTGTGCCTGGGAGGAGTCTTAGCTCTGGGTCAGTTCAGAGTGAAGTGTGTAGGAGCAGTTTGTGTCTCTGCAGCTCTGACAGGAACCATGGGGAGGTGGATTTTACCCTCCTGCTTTCATCTCAGGCTGTTTCAGTGTCAGTTTTAACTAGCAGGTACCACTCACCTCCTTTTGGTACTTAGAACCATACAATTGTTTCACTTGGGTAAGCCCTCCAAGATGGATGCAGCCCAGACAGAAGGGACCTCTAAGGGCATCCAGTCCAACACCAACCCAACCCCACTGTGGCCACCAAACCATGGCCCCAAGTGCCATGGCCACAGGTTGCTGGAACACCTCCAGCCAGGGGCACACCACAGGGTGCTGGAACACCTCCAGGCATGGGCACTCCACCACCTCCTTGGGCAGCCTGTGCCAGTCCCTGACCACTCTTGGACCAAAGACATTTTTCCTCCTCTCCAACCTAACCCTCCCCTGGCACAATTTCAGGACATTTCCTCTCCTCCTAGCACCTGATGCTAGGGGAAGAGCCCAAGCCCCACCTCACTGCAACCTCCTTTCAGAGAGCAATGAGCTCTGCCCTCAGCCTCCTCCACACTGAACACCTCCAGGTGCCTCAGCTGCTTCTCCCCAGCCCTGTTCTCTCCATCCCCTGCCCCTCTCTGGATGTCTCTCTTCACAAGTTTGTGAAGTATGATGTTGTGTAGGTTCTTCCATGCTGTTTCAGAGTAGCTCTTGCTTGAATTACTGCTCCAGTCAGCCCCCTGGGGTGAAATGAGGGATGGAGCATAACCATCATTGGGATAAGCTATAGCTGCTCTTAGAGATGTGCACTGCTCTTGCCTACTGTTTTTCACTTTCCCCTTCCTGTTTCTGCAGTGCTCTTCTGTCACCTCAGTGCTTTCAGAGAGGTGAGACTTCCAGTGGCTGTTCTCTTGAGTTTTCAGGCTGACAGTAAAATCTGTCACTCCTGCAGTGCTGGTGTCTTAAAAGCTTGCTCTAGAGGTACTGATTGTAGAATTGTGGAGTGGCTTGGGCTGGAAGGGACCTCCAAGTGTCACCTGTCCAAGCCCCCTGCACTCAGCAGGGACATCCTCCTCTAGAGCAGGTTGCCCACAGCCCTGTCCAGCCTCACCTTCAATACCTCCAGGGATGGAGTCTCAATCACCTCCCTCGGCAACCTGTTGCAGTGTTCCAGCAGCCTCCTGGTGCAGAATTTGTTCCTCATATCCAATCTCAATCTACTCTGCTCTCATTTAAAATTAGACTGGGGAAACCTGAATATTGGGGTGAAAGATTAATGAGTGATTTCCATCCCCTACCATTCCTGAGTGTCTGATATTAGCAAGTGCTGAAGGAGTGATCCTTGTCTGTAGGGCTGAAACCTGACAGTCCTCTGGTCTGTGTGGCTGTGCACCAGAGAGCTTTGTCCTACTACATTGTCAGACATCCCCTTCTCTCCTGCCAGCTTGCAGACAAACTACAGAGTGCTTAGAGAGGTCACAGGAGAGTGAAGCCAGACAGGCTGCAGTGTAGTGCTAATTGGAATAGCTAAGCACAAATCCAGGCTGGGTGAGGAGTGGCTGAGAGCAGCCTGCACAGGAAGGCCTTGGGGGTGCCAGTTGGTGCCCAAGTGCCCAGCAGCCAGCACTGGTGGCTGGCAGCCTAGAGGCAGCTGTGTGCTGGCTGCAGGCAGAGCAGGGAGAGCAGCAGCACAGGGAGGGGATTCTGCCCCTCTGCTCTGCTCTGCTCAGCCCTCACCTGCAGCACTGCCTCCAGTGCTGGGGAACACAGCACAAGGACCTGGAGCTGCTGGAGAGGCTCCAGAGGAGGCCACCAAGGTGATCAGAGGCTGGAGAAGCTCTGCTATGGGGGCAGAGTTGGGGCTGTTCAGCATGGAGAAGGCTGCAGGGAGAGCTGAGAGCAGCCTTGCAGTGCCTGAAGGGGCTGCAGGAGAGCTGGGGAGGGACTTGTGCCAAGGGCTGGGAGTGCCAGGAGGAGGAGAATGGCTTTGAGCTGGGAGAGGGGAGAGTGAGAGTGGAGAGGAGGAAGGAATTGTTGAGAGTGAGGGTGGGGAGAGACTGGCACAGATTGCCCAGGGAGGTTGTGGATCTTTGATCCCATTCTGTGCTCCACAACCTCCCTGGAAGTGTCCAAGGCCAGGTTGGATGAGGCCTTGAAGCTGTGCTGGTAAGAGGTGTCCCTGCCCATGGCAGGGGTTTGGCATTGGATGAGCTTTAAGGTCCCTTCCAATCCAATCTATGACTCTCTAAGTTAAGTGGTAAGTTGACAGATCTGAACTGGGAGCTTCCTCACCTGCAAACAGGGATGCTGCAGGAGCACATGGAGGAAGGCACCACTGCTGCCTTTCTCTGTCCTCCTCATCCCCAGCAGCTTTTGGTCTTGGATTTGAGTGACATTTTGGGTTGAAGCTAACTCTGGTAAGCTGAGGAGCTGCAAATGATTTTCCTCCTGTGCTGTGAACATGTCTGAGCCATCTCATGCAAACTGGGGTCCCTTCAGAGTTAAGGAGCATCAAGGGGTGGGGGACAGGACTGGGGGAGAATTATTGATAGTTGGAAGCAAAGGAAGCAAAACTTTTGCTGCTGTCACTACAGGAGTTTTGCTCCTGAGCTTTGGGTTGACCAGCTGCTAGGAAAGAAGGGGAGCCCTGCCTGTGTCATGGAACCAGTCAGGGCTGGAAGGGACCACAAGGCTCATCCAGCCCCAACCCCCCTGCCATGGGCAGGGACACCTCACACTAGATCAGGCTGTCCACAGCCTCATCCAGCCTGGCCTTAAACACCTCCAGGGATGAGACTTCCACCACCTCCCTGGGCAACCCCTGCCAGGCTCCCAGCACCCTCAAGGTGTAGAACTTCTTCCTAACATCCAGTTTGAAAACATCCAGCTTTGTTCCATTCCCCTCAGTCCTATCACTCCCTCACAGCCTAAAAAGTCCCTCCCCATCTTTCTTGCAGCCCCCTTCAGATCCTGCAAGGCCACAAGAAGGTCTCCTCAGAGCCTTCTCCTCTCCAGCCTGCACAGCCCCAACTCTCTCAGCCTGTCCCCACAGCAGAGCAGCTCCAGCCCTCTGCTCACCCTCCTGGCCCTTCTCTGGACACCTTCCAGCACCTCCAGCTCTTTCCTGTCCCAGGGGCTCCAGAGCTGGGCACAGTGCTCCAGTTGCCCAAGGGAGCTGTGACACAGCAGTACACAGATCCCCACGGGAGCTGTGTCTCATCTGTACCCTCTGGAGCAACCTCCCTGCTGTGCTGGGCAGTCTCCTCCTTCCTGCCCTCCTCCAGCACACTTGTAGGCCCCACAGTGTCAGAGTGCTGCAGCACACTGCTGATGGAGGGGGAAGCAGCAGCTGGAAAGAAGTTTTGGAATCAAAGAGTAGGTTTGGTTGGAAGAGACCTTTATAGTCATTGAGTCCAACCACAAACCAAACACTGCCAAGCACTTGTTCCCTCAGCACTGCAGCTGCATGGCTTTGAAATGCCTCCAGGGATGGGCACTGCCCTGGCAGCCTGAGCCAGGCCTTGACAACCCTCAAGGGGAAATAATTGCTTCTCATGGTGCAACTCACTTGAGGCCACTTCCTCTTGTCCTGTCCTTGGGAAGAGAGACCAACCCCTACTTGGCTGCAGCAGCCTTGCAGGGAGATGTGGAGAGCCTGAAGGTCTCTCTTCAGCCTTCTTTTCTCCAGGCTTAGCAACCCCCAGGTCCTTCAGCCACTCCACAGAAGTTCTCCAGGCCCTCCTGCCCCTTGCTCTGCAGGTCTTCTTTCTCTGGGCAGGCTCCAGCAGCTCAGTGCTGGTACAGTGGGAAATAGAATCATAGAATGGGAAGGTTGGAAGGGACCTCAAGGATCAGCCAGTTCCAACCCCCTGCCATAGGCAGGGACACCTCCCACTAGCACAGGTCACTCAAGGCCTCATCCAACCTGGCCTTGAACACCTCCAGGGAGGGAGCAGCCACAACCTCCCTGGGCAACCTGTGCCAGTGTCTCACCACCCTCACTGCAAACAACTTCCTCCTAACATCCACTTTCAGTCTCCCCTCTGCCAGTTCAAACCCATTGCCCCTTGTCCTGGCATTGCAAGACCTTGTCAATAGTCCCTCCCCAGCCTTCCTGTAGCCCCCTTCAGATCCTGGAAGGCTACTCTAAGGTCTCCTGGAAGCCTTCTCTTCTCCAGGCTGCAGAGCCCCAACTCTCTCAGCCTGTCCTCACAGCAGAGCTGCTGCAGCCCTCTCAGCATCTTGGTGGCCTCCTCTGGACCGGCTCCAACACTTCCATGTCCTTCCTGTGCTGGGGGCTCCAGAACTGCACACAGGACTGCAGCTGGGGTCTGAGGAGAGCAGAGCAAAGGGGCAGAATCCCCTCCCTTGCCCTGCTGCCCACACTGCTCTTGCTGCAGCCCAGCACACAGTTGCTGTCTGGGCTGCACTCACACTGCAGCCTCATCTTGAGCTTTTCATCACCCCAGACCCCCAGGGCCTGTTCCTCAGGGCTGCTCTCAGCCATTCCCCACCCAGCCTGGAGCTGTGCTTGGCATTGTGCCCATCGAGGTGCAGGACCTTACACTTGGCCTTATCAAATTTCATGTAAGGCCCTGATTCCTACAAAGACTTCAGGAACAGAGAGGACTCCTCAAAATCCCTGCAAAGCCAGGCCTCAATCTTGAGTGAAGTCTATGCATGTGCATGTGAAGGAGAGGACAGGTTTCTGTGGACTTGGAGCTTTGACTGAGGCTTTTAAGCTACCTCTGCAGATAAATCCTGTGAAGTGCAAGTTCTGAGGAACACAAAGATGTGCTGGTCCCATCAGTAGCACTGCTTGCACAGGCATGCTTGACTGGGAGCAGGGCCATGCACTTCTGTCCTTGCTGAGCCAAAGTTTGTAGTAGTAATGCAGAGGAGATGTTCTGCTGAGACCCCACCTGCAGCACTGCCTCCAGTGCTGGGGCCCCAACACAAGGTCATGGAACTGCTGGAGAGGGTCTAGAGGAGGCCACCAAGATGGTCAGAGGGCTGCAGAACCTCTGCTGTGGGGCCAGGCTGGGAGAGTTGGGGCTGTTGAGGCTGGAGAAAAGAAGGCTGCAGGGAGACCTTAGAGCAGCCTTGCAGTGCCTGAAGGGGCTGCAGGAGAGCTGGGGAGGGACTTTGGACAAGGGCTGGGAGTGCCAGGAGGAGGGACAATGGCTTTGAGCTGGCAGAGGGGAGAGTGAGAGTGGAGAGGAGGAAGGAATTGTTGAGAGTGAGGGTGGGGAGAGACTGGCACAGGTTGCCCAGGGAGGTTGTGGAGCACAGAATCCAGCACAGGGAGGTTGTGGAGCACAGAAT
>WBNM01015771.1:2981-17079 GCA_013399055.1 Ramphastos sulfuratus | reverse complement strand
GTATATATATCTGCTTGTATATTGTTCTAAGCTGTAAATAGACCTTCAGTCCTTAATTTCCAGCCTGCCAAGTCTAGTCTGGGTGATTTTATAAAGTGGGGGTGGGTAACTCCCAAACCATCACATCTGGTTAATCTAGGGAAGGGGGAGAGGGAACTCCAAAACCACAACACTTTCCAAAGCCTCCATCTGCTTTGAACTGGTGGCACCTCCCACCAAACAAAGGGCAGCCATCAAGATCTCCCATCCAGAGCCTTGCCACTGATGGAGAAGAGCTTACCCACATCTCCCAAGCACCATCCTCCACCGTGGAAGTAGATGATTGCTCTCCTCAGCCCAGCAGCCTCCTTTTTGGGCACGAACAGACGCACAGGGACGCCGCTGAACTCAGTGTCTGTCACGGTGGTGTTCTCATCAGAGGTGGGTGCCACCTGCTCCACCCTTGCTAACAGCATCATCACATCCATGTAGTGCATCAGACCCAGCTGCTCAGCAATGACAGCCTGCAGCCAAGGAAACAGCACAGAATCATAGAATGGTAAGGTTGGAAGGGACCTCAAAGATCATCTAGTTCCAACCCCTTGCCATAGGCAGGGACACCTCCCACTAGCACAGGTCACTCAAGGCCTCATCCAACCTGGCCTTGAACCCCTCCAGGGAGGGAGCAGCCACAACCTCCCTGGGCAACCTGTGCCAGTGTCTCACCACCCTCACTGTAAAGAACTTCCTCCTAACATCCAGTTTCAATCTCCCCTCTGCCAGTTCAAACCCATTGCCTCTTGTCCTGTCATTGCAAGACCTTGTCAATAGTCCCTCCCCAGCCTTCCTGTAGCCCCCTTCAGATCCTGGAAGGCTACTCCAAGGTCTCCTGGAAGCCTTCTCTTCTCCAGGCTGCAGAGCCCCAACTCTCTCAGCTTGTCCTCGTTACAGAGCTGCTGCAGCCCTCTGAGCATCTCNAGCATCCTTTTCTCCAGCTCCTTGTCATGGAAGGTCTAAACAAGCCAAATAGGCCTGAACATTTCCTGGCTTTTTCGGATGTGGTTTTCTGCTCTCCCTCCTCCTGCTGATGGGAGAAGCAACTGTGGCAAAGGAAGACAAAAGGGCCTGGTGCCACCATGTCTGTCCACACTTCTTTACAGGGTACCCACACATGTTTAGACATTTGTTTGTGTTCTGCTCTAAAAGGTAAAAGCAAGCCCTGACTTCACCTGATATGGCTAACTTGGCAAAGTGCCATTCTGATAGGCTAATCTGTGTCCAAAGGCTCATTAGACTCAGGTTATATTGATCACAGGGTGTCAGGGGTTGGAAGGGACCCAAAGAGAGCATCCAGTCCAACCCCCCTGCCAGAGCAGGACCAGACAATCTAGCTCAGGGCATACAGGAACACATCCAGACAGGCCTTGAAAGGCTCCAGAGAATGAGACTCCTCAACCTCTCTGGGCAGCCTGTGGCAGTGCTCTGGGACTCTGCCAGTCAAGAAGTTCCCCTCGTGTTGAGCTGGAACCTCCTGTGCTGCAGCTTCCATCCCTTGCTCCTTGTCCTATCCCAGGGAGCAGTGAGCAGAGCCTGTCCCCCCCCTCCTGATCCCCAGCCCTCAGGTAGTTATAAACATTGATTAAATCTCCTGTCAGCCTTCTCTTCTCCAGACTCAGCAGCCCCAGGTCCCTCAGCCTCTCCTCATCAGGCAGTATTCCATCCTTGTAGCCCTCCACTGGATCTCCTCTGCTAGATACCTGTCCCTCTTAAGCTGGGGAGCCCAAAAGCACCACACTTCTGGACAAGACCAAAAGGTGCTGTGGATCTCCAGAGCCATCCCTTTGCTTTCAGAGGAGACCCCTGGTTATGTCTGTGCAGCCCACAGGAGGAGGGGAGGATGATTTTTGGGTGCTTGTCTTTACTCATGGACTCTTTGGTGCTTCTTTGCTTGTTTTGATCTTGCAGTTCGTCCTCGCTGCCCTGTGTGGAAGATGGAGAAAGAAACTGTGCAAAAGTCTTCCCCAAGCATGAGGAACACAGCCCAGAGTAGCTGGCTTTCCTCTTGCCCTGTAATGTGCAGCACTCTCAGCTTGGGGCCAGCCAGATCCTTTGCAGAGGGTGCAAGGTCCTTTTGGCTTGTCTGATAATGGCCTCCAAACCACAGGCAGGACACAAGTGGTTTTCTGCTATGTGAACTGGCCATTTGTGTACAAAGCAGCTCTGGGAGTGTTGAAAGCCTCAGTCCTGAGGCTGAGGGAATCCTCCCAGCACAGGGGAGTTGCACAAGCTCAGTGGAGTTGCAGCACAACTCCCTTTGACCCATGGATTTGTTGTTTTTTCTGATGCTAATCTTGAGGGAAAACACAGCTGAGAAATCTCTGCCAGCTGGCTGGTGCCACATCAGGGCTTCTGGCTGTGTTTGTCCTCGCTGAGCTTGTCACAAGGACCTGTGGTTTGCTTCTGCATGCCAGTCACTCTCTGTTTGCCTTCATCTCAGTCCCAAACCAATCTGGCAGAGCTGCCAGCATCGCTTGGCTCAGGTCTTCAGAGGGACAACTCTGTGGTGGCAATTCCCATCAAACGTTGTCAATAAGGTCTGAGCTGTATTTCCATTCCTCCTGACTTCTGAGAAAGGAGGTTGGGTGTAGGTGGTTATCAAATAGTTGATTCAAATATCATTTAATGAATAGGATTGCCAATGGCAAACCAAGCAGGTTTAAGGTGGTGTGACTGCCAGTGCCAGCCCCTGAATGCCAGGTGAGTGCCATAACCTATCACTAGGAATTACCTAGTACAGCTCCTCCAAATCACCAGTATCACAGGATGGTGGGAGCTGGAGGAGACCTCTGGAGATCACCTAGTCCAACTCCTCCAACTGAAGCATGGTGACCCAGAGCAGGCTGCCCAGGAACATCTTCAAGAGGTGATCAGTAAAGGTGTGAAGGTTTTCATGTGTGTGTTTTACATTCCTCCTGGGCAGGACAAAACATCCCTTGGAGAGTTAAACTTCTGACAGGCTCTGCTCCAGGCTGGGCTATTGCTTTTCTTATTAAACTCAAATCTGTTTTGAGTTTAAGCTTTTTGTCACATTCAGATGAGAACCCCTCACTCCAAGAAGGACATTGAGGTGCTGGAGCATGTCCAGAGAAGGGCAACCAAACTGGTGAAGGCTCTGCAGAGAGCAGGTCTAGTGAAGAGCAGATGAAGGACTGTACTGGTAGGNTCACCACCCTCCCAGTAATTTTTAAATAAAAATTGGTTCTGTGCAATGGTCATGAAAACATTATGTAAAGGAATAACTGGCTCTAGAAAATTTAAGAAATAACTAGCAGTAATATAAAACATTAAACCATTACACTCAATTGAACTGGAAGAGAGGTTCTGCTTGCCCACTGGATGGGCTCAAGAAGCTCCTTTCTGCTGTAAGGCAGAAGGTAAAAGCAGCAGCTCCCACGGGCTGCTGACAATCACACCCACTGGGATTTAACCAAAGCACCACAGAACAGCAACACCCCAGATCCATGCACTTGGAGCACACAGCCCTGCTGTCCACACCTGCAGCAGCTGAGCCTTCCAGCAGCAGCCCTGAAGTTGAACTAGAAACCTTCCTCCAGGCCCCTCACAGCCTCCCTTTGATAGCTTTTTATGGAGCAGGACAAAAAGCAGTTCTCGGTGTCACCAGCCAACCAGAAAGATGTCAGCAACATCAGCCCTGCTCCTCCCTCTAAAAACAAGGTCAGAGATGAAGCTCTAGGGTTGGGTTACACTGCTGCAGCCCTCTTGGGATATCAGGGCAAGGCTCTAAATAGCTCCCAGCTCAGTGGAGTTAAGACGTGGGATCAGCAGAGTTAAGAGGTGGGATCCTGAATGTTCGCAACAAGATCTACGCCATGAGGGTGGTGGAACACTGCAATAGGTTGCCCAGGGAAGTGTTTGGGGCCCCATATACCTGAAGATATTCAAGGTGAGACTCAACAGGGCTCTGGGCAACCTGATATAGCTGAGGATGCCCCTGCTGACTGAAGAGGGGGCTGGACTGGATGAGCTTTGGAGGTCCCTTCCAACCCAGACTATTCTATGATTCTGTGATCCACAGCACTGATGTGTGCAGAGCATGCAGCCTCTCAGATCACTTCTATACATTAGCACTGGCTGTATGGCATGGAATGAGCAGGAGCTGGGGACCTATGCACCACAAAAGCAGCATGGGAAGGCACAGAGGCACTGCAGTCAGTAAACACTGCCATAGAACCACAGACAGGGTTTGGTAGCACTGCCTCTCCAGGTTGCAACATAAAGAATCATAGAATGGTTTAGATGGAAGGGACCTCAAAGATCATCCAGTTCCAACCCCCTGCTATAGGCAGGGACACCTCCCACTAGCACAGATCACTCAAGGTCTCGTCCAACCTGGCCTTGAACACCTCCAGGGAGGGAGCAGCCACAACCTCCCTGGGCAACCTGTGCCAGTGCCTCACCACCCTCACTGCAAACAACTTCCTCCTAACATCCAGTTTCAATCTCCTCTCTGCCAGTTAAACTCATTGCCCCTTGTCCTGTCATTACAAGACCTTGTCAATAGTCCCTCCCCAGCCCTCCTGTAGGCCCCTTCAGATACTGGAAGGCTACTCTAAGGTCTCCTGAAAGCCTTCTCTTCTCCAGGCTGCAGAGCCCCAACTCTCTCAGCCTGTCCTCAGAGCAGAGCTGCTGCAGCCCTCTGAGCATCTTTGTGGCCTCCTTTGGACCCACTCTAACAGTTCAATGTCCTTCCTGTGCTGGGGGCTCCAGAACTGCACACAGGACTCCAGGTGGGGTCTGAGGAGAGCACAGTAAAGGGAGTTCCTAGCAAAGCAGCACAGGACTGTTTCTTGGGAGGCAAAATTGCAGGAGTATTAAAAAAAAAAAAAAAAAAAAGAGAGAGAGAGAGAGAGAAGGTGTTTATATATTTAGCTGAGAAAGAGAGAGCTTCATGTCTACGTGTTGCAGCATTATCACCTCTGTAAGCTCTGAGTAGGCTTTAAGCTCATTCTGTCAGGTTTCTACAAAACCACAAGAGTCTGCATTTCAGAGCTGCCCCAGTTTTCTGCCAGCCAGAACACCACTCCCGGGGAAGCCGCTGGAGGTAGCGCCTGGGCTGCGAGGGATCGCAACGCACAGCGAACTCACTTGCACCACCTCACCTCCAGATACTCCAAGTGCCCTTCCTTCCAGCTCGCACAGTTAAAGCTTTGCTAAGTTTCTTTACAGCCACAATTGCAGCGCGTTTCACGGTTCATACCAGGTACCGCTGCCCTTCCGTCAACGACTCGCTCTCTAGCAACAGATAAAGCCACGCAAGCGCCGCGGCTCGGCTAACCGCACGGGCACCGCCAGCAGCCTCTGCTCTGCGGCCAGTTCCCCCCAGCGCAGCCCCGCAACTCACCAGGTAATGAACAGTCCTGAAGGGAGCCAGCAGCAGCATCGTTTTCACGGGCTCCTCGCAGTCCTCGGGCATAGGGACGTACAAGTAAGAGAGGAGGAGAGAGATGAGGCAGAGCATCCGCAGCTTGGCTCCCATGTCTGCGGGCACGGCTCCTGCCGGAGTGCCCGGGCTGGGTGCTGTCGATGACTCTTAACAGCCACAAAGCAGTTCAGGGCAAAGTTAATCCCCTGTTGTGCTTGGGTTTCGGCCAGGGGTTGATTTCTTGGCGGCTCGCCCGGAGCAGAGGTTACTGTGCTGTGCTAGCAACGAACCACGCTCCCCCTCCAGCGCAGCGCACACGCACTCGGCTCCGGCTTCAACACCGAGGCTCCGGCACCCCCAGCACCCCCAGCCCAGCCACGACGAGACCGCTCTAGAGCAGAGGGGAAAGGAGGGATGGATGAAAACCAAGCAACAGAAACCGAAGGCTACCCAAGAGGACGCCGAATGCAAAAGGATAAACTGAATGATCAGAGGATGGTAGCAGGGGTGGAAGGGACCTCTGCCAATCGAGTCCAACCCGGCTGCCAAGGCAGGGGCACCGAGAGAAGGTCACACAGGAACACGTCCAGGAGGGTTGGGAATTATGTCTTCAGAGACATATTCCACCACCTCTCAGGGCAGCCTGCTCCAGGGCTCTGTCACCCTTAAATTAAAGGTTGCTCCTCGTGGTTAGACGGATGCCAGCAGCTGCTCCTTCTGGAGTGCAGCTGGTCAGACCCAGCCCAGCTTCTGGATCAGACAGCAGAACCTGATCCACTGTCCAGGCACTGCAGGCTTTGGCAAAGCTCACCCTTCGTCTCAGACCAACACACCACACCACTTGTGGCATGAACAGATTTAGCAGGGGGAAAAATAAATAGAAAGATAAATAAATTTAAAAATCATTGTGTGCTACAGGGCTTCTGGTTAATGTTTGCAGAATCAGATTTTTGCTGCTCTGAGGATGAAGACATTTCTGTGCAATCATTTCTGCACAGGGTGAAGTCCAAACACACAGTAGCAGTTAACAGCACAGAACCCTGCAGGAACAGGAGGGGTGAGACAAAGGGCTGCAGCACCAGGAGCCCTGCTTTAGAGATGAACTGAGCACCTCAAAAGCTCAATTGAAAACTGAGCTCTGTGCTGAAGTTGAAGCTTTACCAGCTGCAGTGAGGCTTCATCTCTGGTCCCTCACACTGAGTGGCCCTTATGGTTGGAGCAGCCTCCAGAGGACATCACAGAAGACTGAAAGCTGTGGCATCAGCCCACATGTAGAAAAGCAGAGTTTGGTCAATCTTTTCAATATTTTCTGTATTTAAGCTCTGGGCACCTCCAAACTATTCAGATGTCAGACATTTAGCAGCTGCGCTCCCTTCCTCTGCCTGGGATGGGACACACTTCTCCACCAGTCCTTCTGCAGGCCCAGTCAGAGCATTCTTGACACTGCTCCAACCAAACCAAGAGCAACACACCTCTGTGGTCACCTCACCCTTCCTGGAGGTCAGGACAGATGAATCCAGCCCAAGAGCTGAGGTTACCTTGGTCCCATGCCCCAGGTCCAAGCAGCAGCAGGGCTGAACCCCACATTCCTAGGACTGACATGCACAGGCAGGCCAAAGTCCATCTCCTCCTTCCTACAGCTCACCCATTGCTCAGGGTTTGGTTTTGGAGGCCGTGAAGCAAAACACAGTCAAAGGAGGTGCATTTCTGGTGAGAGAGGAAGAAAAGGCACAGATGGTGAAGGGGGATGGAGCCCTGTCCTCCTCTGACCCTCCCCAGGAACATCACAAGCTCTGAGGGCAGTTGGCTCTGCACAACCACCAGCACTGGCACACAGCATGGCAGGAGGACATGGCCACATCTGAAACTACCACAGAAGTGGTCTTTTATTGTGTTGTATCCAAGGACTGTTTCACCCTCCTCTTCCATGCTGATCTCCAGCTGCAGCATAGCTGAGCTCTTACAGCTCCTTGCCCCGAGCTCACCCTTGGCTTAGGCTCACAGTATTTAGCCTTAAGAGACCAATATCTCCTCATCCTCTGCCCTCAGTGACCTGCCACAGCAACCCACCCTAGCTCCCAGTGATGCTGGGCAAAGAGAACAATGATTCTAACTCCCCATTTACCCAAAGGGATCCTACAGCATCAGCTTCACCATGGAAGCTTCCATGTGATTCTGCCCCTTTACTCTGCCCTTGTCAGACCCCACCTGGAGTCCTGTGTACAGTTCTGGAGCCCCCAGCACAGGAAGGACATGGAAGTGTTGGAGCCAGTCCAGAGGAGACCATGAAGATGCTCAGANCATTCTATGATTCTATGTCACCCCCATGTTTTTTAGAGCCCTTCCAGTAGCTGAGACCCCCTGAGACAACACAAGGCCCCTCTCAAGCAAGGCAGTGGTGCCAAATGGAATATGTGGACATTAAATCCAGATTAGTCACATGCAGGAATCACCCTGTGTTACACCCCAACATCTGGCCTGCTGCATCAGCACCTGCCACAACCAGCCCACTCTTGCATCACCTACTCCATTGCTACTCACTGCTTTCTAAAGCACACAGACCTTTGGCTGCTCTTCCTGCACACAGTGTGCCAACAGAAGGGTCATGCAGCATGTCCACCTCCCCACCTTCTGCACTTTCTTGTATTCCAGTCTACTGTTGTTTCAGAAAATGAGGGAAGAAAAAGCTTCATGTGAGCTTTGGTGGACTACAGGCAGGGCTGGGACTGCCATGGGGAGAGCAGGCAGGGCATGGCCCTGCCCAGAGCCAGCATCCTCAGTAGCCACAGCCCTGTGGTCCATGGCACAGGTAACATAGAATGCATTGGGTTGGAAGGAACCATCAAAGGTCATCTTGTTCAGCCCTGCTGCAGTGAGCAGGGACACTTCCAGATCAGGCTGCTCAGGGCAAAATTAGCGTCTCCAGGGATGGGGCCTCAGCCACATCCCTGGGCAACCTGTTCTGGTGTTTCACCATCCTCATCACACAGAATTTCCTCCTGAGGTCTANGTTGGAACTGGCTGATCCTTGAGGTCCCTTCCAACCCTGACTGATTCTATGATTCTAAATCTCCCCTGCTCCAGTTTCAAACCACTGCCCTCATCCTATCGCCCCAGACCCTGCTGAACTGTCCCTCCCCAGTCTGCCTGTAGATCCCCTTCAGGTATTGAAATGCAGCTCTAAGGTCTCCCCAGAGCCTTCTCTCCTCCAGGCTGAGCATCCCCAACTCTCTCAGCCTGTCCCCACAGGGGAGGTGCTGCAGCCCTCTGAGCATCCTTCCCCTGGCTCCACTCCAGCAAGTCCATTTCCTTCTTAGGTTAACAGGGTCAGGGCTGCCTGTCACTGGCTGCTGCACAGCCACAGCAAGACTTGCCCAAGCCAGCTGCAGCTAAAAATAAGCCTTGTGACACCATCTGGGGTGCTTAGTCTGTGGTTTGGAAGGAAGAACTCTGTGGGAGGACACCTGGCATCACTTGCTGATAGCAAACCTCTGCCCTCCTGTTGCTTTTCCACCTTCTGCACTCACAGCCCTGCTGCTGCAGGATCTCCCAGCTCAGGCAGGTTCTGCTCAGACAGAGCCCTTGGGAGCTGCTTGTTTCAGGAAAACACAGCAGGAAACAAACCTCTTTGAAGCTTGTTTGAGGAAAGCACATCAGGAAAGAGACCTCTTTGAAGCAGAGAGCATTTGCAAGCACAATAAAATAAAATAAAAATGCTGCCTAGCCTGAAGGGAAGCCATGGAGCACAACCTGGCTGTGGCTCAGCCCTGATATCACCACAGTCCAAAAGTACACAACCTGGCTGATCAAAGCCCATGGCACAATCCCTTTATCACCCCCAGAGATGCTGTTGCAGGGAAAACAAAACAACCCCACACCAAACCCCCCCAAACAAACCCCACACCAAACCCAACACCAAACCCAAACCCAACCCAAGTGATTTGGATAAAATGCTGATATCTGACTCAATGCAAAACAACTCCTTTCCTCAGCTGCCAGCAAGTCACAGAATCACAGACACACTCAGGTTGGCAAAGCCCCTCAGGAGCACCAAGTCCAACCTACAACTCTACAAGAGTCACCTTAAACCATCTCCCCAAGCACCACATCCAAACCACCCTTAAACACACCCAGGCTGGGGGACTCCACCACCTCCCTGGGCAGCTCATTCCAGTCCCTGACCATTCTCTCTGTGAAAAACTTTTTTCCTCATGTCCAATCTAAACCTCCCCAGCCTCAGCTTGAGGCCATTCCTCCTTGGTCTGTCTCCAATTCCCTGTGAGCAGAGCTCAGCAGCAGCCTCTCCACAATGTCCCTTCAGGTAGCTGTAGACAGCAATGAGGTCTGCCCTCAGCCTCCTCCTCCTCACACTAACCACCCCCAGTTGCTCCTCATTAGATTTACTCTCCAGGCCCTTCCCCAGCTTCCTTGCCCTCCTCTGGCGCTCCAGCACCTCCACATCTCTCTTGTATTGCAGTGCCCAAAACTGAACACAATACTCAAAGGTGTGGCCAAAGGTCCAGCAGCTGCAGGGGTTGGGAGACAGCCCCACAGGAGTGCCTGGTGTCCCCCTCTGGAGAAAGAGCTCTTTGTGGAGTTCTCCTGAGCAAAATGCAAGAGCAGTGGAAGCTCCTTACACTTCGTGCATCAAATCTTTAGGTTTCCTCCATCTCTCTGGTTTTACTTCCCTGCTTCTTTAGGAACAACAAACATCACAGCAGCTTTGAAACCTGGGCCACCTTCTTCTGCCAGCTGCAGAGCCACTGCTAGTCACCCAGACACACAGTGGGGACATTTTCCAGCTGGCTCACCCCATCCCTGCCTTGAACGTTTCCGTTGGTTGGGGGATGGTAACTTGCATGGCATTTGCATCAGCCCCGAGGCTGTTGTCTGAGTGGTTATTGCACCCAGAGCCCAACTGAGACCTTCAGGAGATGATGTGTGACAGTTTCTGGGTTGTCTCCTGGCCTGGAGGCACCAAAGAACATTGGTGGCCCTGACCAGCCTCACCTGAGACCATCCTACTCCTCTCCATCATGCAAGGACCCTCCATGAGCAGGATCACCAAGCCCAACCTAGAACCCTACTCTACAAGATTCACCTTAAACCACCTCCCTAAGCACCACATCCAAACCACCCTTAAACACAGCCTGGGTCCTCACCCAAGCTGTGTCATGGGCATCCTGCACTGCTCCTGTACTGCCTGTGCTGAACACATCACCAGCATGGCACTGGTTGGACCAAGGCAAGCTCCTGGCAGCAGAAGTCCCTCCCCCAGGCTGCCCAAGGTGGCTGTGCTGTTAAAGACAGGCACGAATCTGATCCTGTGATGACCACACTGTGCTGATACAGAGGGTGACATCTCACTGGGGTGTGGAGTGACAGCTCAGCAAGGGCTAGAGAGCCACAGGGGCTCCATGCCTCAGCAGCTTTCAGCACATTCCAGTTGCTTACTTGGGTGGCAGCAGGTCAGGACGTGCACCAGAGGGGACAGAAGCTCTGGGTTGGGGACAGCCACCTGGCAATGCCTGATGTACCCAGGCAGGGCTCCAGGGTGTGAAGGATGGGGACAGAGGTGTTGAAAGGGGCTGCAGGGAAATACAGCTTCAGCCCCTGGGGCAGGAGATGGCAGCCAGCCTGGCAGGGCACAAACGTGTTCCCAGCCTCGGCAGGAGGGGAACAGATCTCCCAGGCACCTCTGTCAGCTGCTGTTGGAACCAGAGGCAGAAGGAAAGTAGGAGACACACCAGTTATGGGCACGAAGTGGCGTCTGTCGTGCCAGGACTTGGGGAGATGAACTGAGAAGCCATCGGGAGGCAGCAGAGCTCTGCTGAAGTTCTCCTGCCCACCAAACAGGGTACTCGAGAGCGTCCAAAACCCAGGGAGAAACCTCCTCTGAGAGGGAGCACCACATCCAAACAGAATGTCAGAGGCTGGAAGGGACCTCCAAAGCTCATCCAGTCCAACCCCCCTGCCACAGCAGCATCACCCAGAGCAGATCACACAGAACACAACCAGGCAGCTCTTGAGTATCTCCAGACAGGGAGACTCCACAACCCCCCTGGGCAGCCTGTGCCAGGCTTCTGGCACTCTCACAGGGGAAAAAATCCTCTTCATGTTTCCATGGAACTTCCTCTGCCTCAGCTTCCACCCAGTGCCCCTTGGGCTGGCACTGGGCATCACCCAGCAGAGCCTGGCTCCAGGCTCTGGGCACTCACCCTCATAAGCATTAATGAGGGCACCCCTCAGGTTCCTCCTTCCCAAACTAAAGAGCTCCTTCAGCCTCTCCTCCTAAGGAAGATGTTCCAAGGACCAGCCATGGCTCTCACTGCCCTCAGCATCTAGATCAGACCTGGGATTGACCACAGCAAACGTGCAGCAGCAGCAGGAATTTCACTGACAAGCAGATGAGGAATGGGATGAAGATGTTCAGAGCTGGCTTGTGCTGCAGCCTCCAGCCAGCAGCAATGACCTCTCAGCAGAAGCATTTCCTAGCTGTTTCTCCAGGAGATTTTCCCTCATGTTGGCACCTCCTAGAATTCAGTCAGCCCTGGCAAGTCAGACTCTTCAGCAGCAAGAAATCATTCCTAGAATCATTTTGGATGAAGACCTTTAAGATGGAGTCCAAGCCTTACTCCAGCACTGGCAGCTCACCACCAACCCGTGGCCCTCAGCATATCTCCAGGGCTTTGAAACCCCATCCAGGGATGGGGACTCCACCACTGCCCTGGGCAGCCTTAGCCAGGGCTGGACAAACTTTTTTGGGGAAGAAATTCTTCCTCATGTCCAACTTAAACCTCCCCTGGCACAACCTGAGTCCTTTCCTCTTGTTCTAGTGCTTACTTTCTTCAGGACATGATCTCAAACACCCATGCAAATCTGTGCTCTCTTGACCCTGCAGGTGAAACGAGGAGGAACCACACCTGCCCTGCAGCCCCTGCCCCCACCCCTGGGGCTTGCACAGGGTCCAGACCACTGTGCCCACCATAGGGTTGTGCACTACACAGGAGCTCTGCTTTGCATCTTTTTCAGACAATGTGGTGGCTACAGTCCAGTTCCTGAGGCAGCCTGAAGTCAGCTTGGCTGGTTGTGACCTGCTCTGGAGGCCTACCCTGGAGTACCTCAGACACAACCCTGCTCACAGCTCCCCAGTGCTCTGCCTTGGGCAACAGCAGGGGAGGAGCACAGCCTGATGGGCCCTGGCTGGATGGACACACCAGAGCTGTTCACCACCAAACCACAGAGCAGAGCATCACTGTCTGAGCAAATCAGCACCCTCCTGACTCCAGGTGCTTTTTGCTATCACCACATCCATGCAGCCTGTGTAAGGATCTGCTGCCAGGACACTGCTCACACAGGTCTGTTCAGTGTGAGGCTTCCCTCTGAAATTGAAGATCACTCAAAAGTAACTCAGCACTCCTGGTGAAAGGCAGGAAGGGAGCCAAGAGCCAGACTCGAGTGCTTCCAACAAAGCAGCCTTGCTCTGATGGGGCCAAGACTACCACTACAGATTAACTTGATGCCTTCCTGAAGCTTGGAGTACAGAGTCCTGGTGCCAGGAGAAAAGCCTTGAGCTCCACATCACAGGAAGTGCCTACAGACAGAGCCTTGAAAACACAGCAGGGATTGTCCAAGAGACCAGCTCAGCATTTCTGTGACTGACAGTGGTTGGATGGTGAGGTCTGAGGTCAGTCTGAGCACCTTCCTCTCAGCAGCCTGTGTCTGGCAGAGCCTAGTTCAGCATCCTTTGGTCTGAGTTAGAGTCCTGATGACCTCACCTGCCCCTTGGGAAAGGCAGCAGCCAGCCCAAGCACTCTGCTCAGCAGCCCTCCCTACACTTCCCAGCAGCCCAGCCTGGTGGGGGCTGGAATGGACCTCTAGAGATCACCCAAGCCCAACCCCCCTGCTACAGCAGGGTCACCCAGTCAGAGATTAAAGAGCCACTGGAATGAGCTGCCCAGGGAGGTGGAGAAGTCAACCTCCCTGGGTGTGTTTAAGGATGGTTTGGATGTGGTGCTTGGGGATATGGTTTAAGGTGAATCTTGTACAGTTCTAGGTTGGACTTGGTGCTCCTGAGGGGCTTTGCCAACCTGCATGTTTCTGTGATTCTGTGAACCCAAACCCTCAGTTTTAACAACCCCAGGGGTTAGGCACCAGCTTCTCTCACCTCAACCCATCACAGGCTGGTGCCCTTCAAAGGTCCTGTGGCATTTCCATCCAAGTCAAGGTGCAGTTATCCCCATATTCTGCATGTGGTGGGGAGCAGGAGCTGTGTGTGCAGCAAGCTCTGCCTTCCAGAGAGGCTGCTAGGGAGGCCACCCATGCAGTGGAACACAGGGCAGGTGGGCAGCAGGCAGATCCTGGGGAGGAAGTGGTTGTTCTGGAAGCCTGTGCTAAGTACGTTAGGCTGGGCCTTCATCCAGCTTCCACAGGAGCCAGTGGAAAGGCTCCCCAGGGTGAACCTCACACCTGCACCACAGCTCACACAGGGCAGAGCAGGGATTTCAGCCCCACTGAGCAACAGGCAGCTGCCAGGCTTTAAACCCAGTGAGTCTGAGCCCAGAGAGCAGGTCTGAGGGACACAGAGAGCCAGCACACCTAATCATAGAATGGTAAGGTTGGAAGGGACCTCAAGGATCATCTAGTTCCAACCCCTTGCCATAGGCAGAGACACCT
>WBNM01015766.1:0-16157 GCA_013399055.1 Ramphastos sulfuratus | reverse complement strand
ATTCTATGATTCTGTGTTTTAAACAGTCCTTTTGAAAACAAGCTGGGAAAACATGAGAAGAATTTGAGAGAATATCTCAGGTGGCAAAGTCTGAAGGAGAGTCAACTCAGCTCCCCAGTGACTCTGGTCAGTGTCTATTTGCCATCTTAATTTTCTCTTTTCTTGAGGCATTCATTTTCTTCTAATTGTGGAGCCACCAACCATAAGGAGCTAGATCAGAGGCTTCTTATTAAGGGTCTCTTTTGTTGGTGTATGCAACCACAGTCTTAACTGTGCACCACAGCAGAGTGGTACCTGAGGTGTTGAGGGGTTTCCTTTAAGGACTTGCACAGCAATTTCAGTTGCATGCCAGAGTGGTGTTTACTGTAGGGTCTTTTGTGAGGCCTAGCTGATCACACAGCATTTTTCTCTTCACAAAGAAAGCAGTGCTTTCTCGTGGCTGTTTTTAAAATACAACCCAAGTACTTTCACCATTCGAAAATCAGCATTTGCCAGCAGATACCACATGGGGGGGTGTCTGCAATGCAAGAAACTCCCTTTGTACTTGGCGTGGGGAAGTAACACCAGTGACCTGGACTGCCACACAGGTAAACGCTGCAAAAGTGTCACAGAGATGCAAACAGTGACTTTTCTGATGCAGACAGTGTGTATGGAAATCGTGTTGAGAGGAGACTTTCCAAAACAAGGTGCAGCAAAGACAGCTAAGAATAAAACCAGTCGGGATTGGTGATGCCTGCTCTTAGGGACACTGGGGGTGGGGGAGGGGAAAGGTTAAAAGAAAACCTCCTTCTGACTATCCTCTATTACTTCTTATTGAGAAACTGCATATTAGAGATGCTTGTGTAGCTTATAGCACTTCATTGCCCCCCTTTTTAACAGCTTCATGACCCATTTAATTTGTGTACAGTTAAATAAGTATTGTTTCAAGCAGTGTATCAGTTACAGCCCAGTGCCTATTCCCTTGCGTGCTTAGTGTGCTTATCTCTTGCTCACCTTTGGTTATCTCTTTCTTTAGCCCTTTCTCTCTGCTGATGCTTTTTATTCCTTAATCATCCCACATATTTCCTCCTGTGCCCACTCCTTTTTCAGGTCAGGCTGAGAAAACAACATGGGTCTAGAGCTTTGTATGTGCTTAGAATGGACTCAGAAACATTTGCTGTACCTTATGGTGCTCCCTTCTTCCTATTTTGAAGTGTTTGATAATCTCTGACTGCTACTGATTTTCCCAAGCAACACTTCACAGAAATCACATAGAATCACTGTGGCTGGAAAACACCTTTAAGATCATCAAATCCAACCATCATCTAACTACCAGGGCCTCTACTACACCATATTCTTGAGCACTGTGTCTAGACAGCTTTTTAAATACCCCCAGGGCTGGCGATTCAACCATGTTCTTGGGCTGCCTCTTCCAGTATTTTATAACCCTTTGGGTACAGAATTTTTTCCTAATGTCTAATCTAAACCTACCCTGGTGTAATTTGATGCCATGTCCTCTGGTCTTATCAGTGGTGACTTGTGAGAAGAGACCAACACCTACCTCTCTACAACCTCCCTTCAGGTAGCTGTAGCAAGTGATAACTGAAAGCACCTGAAACTGAATACAGTACTCAAGGTATTCCNAATTAGACGCTGGAATGGACTGCCCATGGAGGTGGTGCAGTCACTGTCCCTGGAGATGTTTACAAAAAGTTTGTATGTGGCACTTAGCACCATGGTCTAGTTGATATGGTGATGTCAGGTCATAGGCTGGACTTGATGATCTCAGAGGTGTATTCCAACCTCAATAATTCTGTAATTCTGTGTGGCCTCACCTGTGCCGAGTACAGTGAAATAATCACCTTTCTGTTCCTGCTGGCCACCTCAACACAGGTCCTAGCTGTCAGCTTATAAATTCTTTGGCATCGTGTTCACATTCTGCAGTGGCTTTTAAGGGTCTGACTCCTTCCCTCTGCCCCTGCTCTCATACTTTTTTAACTTCCACCTTCAGTTGCATGCATTGCTGGCTGACCCTTGTTTTCTTTTCCTACATAAATATAATTATGTTCAGATAAATTTTCAATGCAGTGGCCTTCCATGCTTGCATGCCAAGAGAGCAGTTCTTAGACACAATTATGGGTTAAAAGAGAAGAGCCAACAAATAACAGCATGCCTGACATACACGTGTAGTAGAAGCTATGGAAATTACACCAACTGTTGCAGTAGTCCCTTCCCTCTGTGTGTGTTGTTTTATTTAGGTTACTTAGCTCCTTAGGGAAAGATGGCTTGATATGTGTGAGGTACCACAGGAGCTTTTCCTCAAATGATCCTGGAGCCATTATAAAGTGACAAACAAAAGCAATATGCACAGGAGTCACTCACTCAGCTCTGAAATGCAAGTGTCTCAGTAGTGACACTGGTTTCACAGCTGGTTTGGACAGGCAGGAGGAATGCTAATAGAAGTTGGAAGGGGTATTTGAAGAATAAGAATGCATTCTTAGATGTTGGTGTGTAGCAAAGGACCCAGCACATCATGCTCCTAGACTTGTGGCAGGAATGGTTCAGGCCCTGCAGTAGTCTGAATTGTTCATGTATTGTTTTGGAGTCTTACTGAAAAGATGATTCCTGTAGCAGATACCTGGGCAAGGTAAAAGCCTCCAAGACAGAATGCTACCTATGAACTTGGTCCTATGAGTTCCTCAAGGAAGCATTTTCTTTTTTGCCTTTGGAAGGAGCAAGAGGGCACAGTCTCAAACTGTGCCAGGGCAGGTTTAGGCTGGATGTTAGGAAGAAGTTCTTCACAGAAAGAGTGATTGGTATTGGAACGGGGAGGTGGTGGAGTCACTATTCCTGGAAGTGTTAAAAACAAGTTTGGATGAGGTACTTAGTGGCATGGTTTAATTAATTAGAAGGGTTAGGTGATAGGTTGGACTCAATGATCTTGGAGGTCTTTTCCAACCTGGTTAATTCTGTGATTCTGTGATTTAAGGGGTTCCTCCATCATGGTGTATGATAAACGTAGCAATTCAGAGCAAAACTGAACCTGGAATGCTAAAAAAACCCTGAGAGATGCGTTTTTTAAAAGTGTGTTCTCTGGGATTGGTAGCCTCTGCCCAAACCAGATGCTACATTCAAAGATACACCTCATCTGTGACTGATACTGTCACTTACATAGGCTTGCTCCTCTCTTTTTTTTAAAGGACTAACTTATTCTGGGATTTATCTGAAAGGCACACAAAGAGGAAAAAAAAATTACTGAATGCCATTTGGTTTAAATTCAGCATCTTGTGAAAAAAACAACATGTGGGATGTGCAAGCCTCTGGCACTCCTCCCCCACCCCTGCTGCTGTCTGCAATGAAGGATGTTGGTTTAGGAATGATGGGCAGGAGGAATGAAAAAGAATGGGCTCTCTTCTCCACTTTGGGTCTATGTTGAGTGTCTTTCACCTGGTCATAAATTCACATAGCCCCTCATGAAAGGGGAGCAGGTTCCTCTCTTATTTTCTGAAAACTTGCTTGAATTTATGTGCAATAGAAACCTACCACAGGCAGGTTGGGTTTTGTTTCTTTCTTTTGCATTCGTGTGTGAAAAATAGTAGAATATTTCAACTGCTATTCTTACAGGTACTGACATGGCTTGGTTCTATCTGATTCCAGGAACTCTCTCTCCGGACAGATATGATGATGGATTCGCTTTTACATGCACAGTGGAGAGGGAGACAGTGCCTCCTCCCTTGCATGGCTGGGTTCTTGGCTGCAGATGGGTGGCCTTCAAACAAACCTAATTATTTCTGGGTTTGCATGAAATTGATTTCCATGCAAGGATGCTGAGTTGCTGTGTGCATCTCTAATGGCTTTTTTCTCTTCTCTCTCTCTCTCTCTCTCTCTCTCTCTCTTTCTTTTCCTGTTCTGCCTTCTGCTTGCCATGAAAACACCTCAACAGATGTCAATCATATTCCAGGTAAGTGTTGCTTTTGCTGAACTGAAAGGTTGCCCTTTAAGGAATGTTGATGGACAGTTAATAGGGGCAGAAATCTCACCCTGCTTCCTGAGAGCATACAGAGCAAACTGTCACACTGGACATTAGAGAGTCTGGATTGCAGAGTCATTGCTCAAAGGAGGGCTGCATAGTAGCAAAGGTCACAAACTTCCCTCTTCAGAAATTACATGGCATTGGTCAGTTAAAGGGATGTTTTTTGAATGAAAACTACATTAAAAAGGGTTGCCTGATTGCGTGGCGTTGAACAGTGCATCATATATAATTTTTTTTTTACATGTCTGTGTGTAGTCTGGCATACAAAGTTAGTTCAGCCATTTTCCTTCTATTGGAGTCTGTTCCTTTTGCTAGGCCCACTGGTAACCTGTTGTGTTTCATTTCCACTATCAAAGGGGGTTTTTGTTACTTTGTTTTAGGTTTTAAAACCCACTGAGTATCTTTCTTGCTGCACGTGAATGTCTAATCTTATTTAGTCATTAAAACATTAAATTCCTGACAGGGCACAGGTGATTGTGTGTTTTATATGTTTGTTTATTTGGGCAGTTCTCCCAAGAAGAAGTGTTTTACCACAGAGAACTCCATACCTCCCTCCCCAGATTACCCTCTTATTGCCAAAAGGGTCTGTCCCATAGCTCCAGCCACAAGGGTTAATCAAACTAGACCACCTTATACTGTAGTCCACATCCTGTTGCCACTGATGCTTAGGAAACTAATTTTTACCTCACGCTCAGGTAGCTCCACCTGGTTTATCATTATATGAAATGTAAATGAGAATTGAGGGAAGCAGCTGGCATTTCCCTGGCTGGAGTGGGATAATGGGAGAGTTAAAGACTCTTTTCCTTCTCACCTTTCTGCATAACTTCTGCTAAATTTGACCTAGATGTGGAATGAGTTCTTCATTCAATTTGCTTCTTTTCTACACTTGGATGATCAGATTTTGTGAAACAGTTCAGAGAGAGACATTGAAGGGTGGCTGTTTGGGTAATTTCCCTGCATATTTGGCTTTTTAGCTTCCCTCCTCAGCCCCCTTTTTGCATCCTGTGCATATCTCAGCTGGCAACAATGAGGATGGAAGGGGCCAAATGGGAAATGTTGCCTGGTGTGCCTTGGAAAGAAAGGCTTTGTCAACCATAAAGTTGAATCTTTTCAGTGACCCATGGATCTGAACATGTACCTACTCTGCCCCAATCTGAGATGTCCAGGAGCTCCTGTCTCCTCTCATCATGTCAGGAGGTGACAGGACATGAACCAAGGAATCAGGGTCCTAAGTCTCTCCACCATGTTCTGAAGCTATTGGTAGAACTGAGAGAGCATGGCCTTGCTGTGCTCTACCAGTGGGACTCATGATATTATGCCATGAACAAATGTTACCTTGAACAACATCAGTGCTGTGTCCCAGGCCTGCACAGCATGGTGGGGGTGCAATGACATCACTAGTAAGACTCCAAGCAGAGATGGCACAACCAGGACAGGATGATGTTGGTGCTAGACAGGCATCCTGGATCAGTCCATCTTTCTGCTCTCTGTAGGGACTCTTCTGCCTCACTGCACTCTTACTCTTGTAATGTATATGCTTGGATGTGCATTTTTTTATTCTCCCCATTGCTAATATACATATTCTTGTTCTTAGGACTGCTGTATGCTTTCTCATCTGGATTTGTAGTCACATGTGAATGCTCTTTTCCATGTGGTCCTGCACTCACCTATGTTTTCTTTCTTAAAATTGCCCATAGCTCAGTATTGGGCTTTGTAATTGTTTACTAGGCAATCTCATCCCTTGCTCAGCTCCTATTGGGGAGGATGCTGGCATTGCTGTGTGACTAAGCAGTGACATGGACCACCAGGTGGGTTTGGATGTGCACTTCCCCTCTGCTGGCTGTGCAAAGGCTTTCCTCCTATTTGGGCATTTAGCTATTAGTATTGTGAGGGCAGATCCCTGGCTCCCTGTCAGAATGGTTGCTTTAGCCATCCGCTGTTTGTGAGGGATGTGAAGAGCCCGATAATAACCTTAATGTTTTTGAATGTTGAATAGGCTGGCTAGAACTAAGCCCTCAGTAAGTGAAGATAGCTGTAAATAGGCTGGGACTGGCAGCAGTGAGGACTGCAGAGCTCTGCTGGAAGCAGTTTGCTCCAGGTGCAAAGAATCTTGTTCAGAATGAACAGAAATGTGTAGCGTGAGCTTTCCCAAGCTGTGAGGTCTCTGCTTGTGAAGAAGGGGTACACCAACTGCAGGGACTGGTGTGATATGGTCCTATCAAGAGCCAACTGAAGATCCCATCTGGCTTATGTCACAAATTAAAGGGGTTTTTCAGATATCATTTCAGTTCCCCTGCAAATTTTAATGGCCCCAGCGACAAAATAACAGCACCATGTCGTAAGTATATAGAGCCCTGGAGTTGGGACTGTTACTGTTTGTACTCCACTGATTCACTGACTTATTTTGTCATGTCGAGAAGAAATAACTCAGCACTTCAGTTTTCCCTTTGGGGTTATAGCTACAGCCTCACCTCACTTTTAGAACACACTTAGAGATCTTGGGTTGACTATTATGGAGGTTAAGAGCTTTTACTATTCATGCCAGACTTACCCCATCGTAGGAGAGATCTTCATGGGGAGAAGGCTAAGAGATGAAGTTTTGAATATTTTCATGTCATCTACCTAGACCTGACTGAGGCATTTGACTCTGTCCCACATGACATCCTGGCCACCAAACTGGAAAAACGTGGACTTGATGGGTGGAGCACTGTCTGGATAAGGAACAGGGTGGATGGTGGCACACAGAGAGTGGTGATCAAGGGCACAATGTCCACCTGGAGACCAGTGACAAGTGATGTCCCTCAGGGGTCAGTACTGGGACCAGTGCTGTTTAACATCTTTGTCAGTGACACGGACAGAGGAATCAGTGCACCCTCAGCAAGTCTGCAGGTGGCACCAAGCTGTGTGGCACAGTCGACTTGCTAGAGGGCAGGGATCCATCCAGAGGGACCTGGACAGGCTGGAGAGGTGTGCCTAGGCCAACCTCATGAAATTCAACAAGGCCNGCACAGGTTGCCCAGGGAGGTTGTGGCTGCTCCCTCCCTGGAGGTGTTCAAGGCCAGGTTGGAGGAGGCCTTGAGTGACCTGTACTAGTGGGAGGTGTCCCTGCCTATGGCAGGGGGTTGGAACTAGATGATCTTTGAGGTCCCTTCCAACCTTACCATTCTATGATTCTCATGCTTTCAATCATTACCATGTTTGTAGCCCTGCATGTGTGAGTATTTCTAGGAACATGCCACATGTGATATCAGAATGCTGTTTCTGCCACAGGGAAAACAAGGCAGTAAGGTTTGATCACTGTTTTAGCCTGTAGATGCTAGGGTAAATGACTTTCTCTTTGGCTTTTACCTCATCCTCTTCTTCCTTTGATCACTCGGAGTAGGTGCCATGCACCCTGACTTACTGCCCCCAGTAATGACAAAACCTGTCCTGGACTTACACAGCAGAAGCAGCAGAGGGAATGGGAAAGAGGAGCTAGCACAGCTGCTGTGTGTAATTGGATTGGGAGTGAGCCTCCGGCTACAACAGCAGAACTGCACTCCCGGCTGGCCTCGCTGCTGGGGCCCACGAGGAGCCCCTCGGCTGTCATGCAGATCACGTCTGGATCAAACAGAAATGACTGCTTCCTGTCCTGTGCTGCTGCCTTGCCCAGTTGGAATGAAAAAGTCATCACACATGCCAGCAGGCAGGGAATCAGGTCATCCTTCTGGCAAAGCTGGCCTGGCTGGCAGGTGAAAGGTCTGAACCAGCCCTCAGAATGATTTTCCCTCTTCATCCATTCTTCATGTCTCTCAAGGTAAGGGTTTAGTTTCTTCCTCTAAGTGCCATCCTTTGACCCTGCTGGAATGCTCTCTTTTTGGCACATTGAGACTCTCACGGAGTCTTCCTTAGTCTCTGGATTTCAGAACATCTTAAGATGCCTATTTTAAGCAGGACCACGTGGGAAATTAAGGACTTGTCAGTCCTCCTCCCTAAATAGAAAAGGCAACTGCTGATGGAGCTGGGGTAGGAACTCAGATCTACCGTGTTTCATTTTATTGCATCATCAAGAGGAAAACAGCCAGGTCTGAAGCAGGTTTATATTTCCCTTTTTCAAGAAACTAATCATAAATGTAAAAATNTGGGAGGTGTCCCTGCCTATGGCAGGGGGTTGGAACTAGACGATCCTTGAGGTCCCTTCCAACCTTACCATTCTACGATTCTATGATGAAAAAAAATCAAACAGACTGTTTCTTAAGGAATTGCTGATTTTAGGAAAGGGTGTGAAACAACAGACTCCATCACTCCTCAGAGTGCTGTTCTCTACAATAGATGACATTTTATTTTTGGAAGAGTTTGCTTGATCTCTTTCTTCAGCTCTGCTGTAAAAGATTTTCATGTATATCCTGAACAGAGGGCATACTGCTCTACTTCAGACCTACATTGCAGCTGGTCCTCTTATTGCTTGAATGGGTCACTGAGCTTGATACCCAGTAAAAAGGATCCTCTCTGGGCAAACCTGCCCCTGGGGATAGCTGTGCTGCTGCCTGGCAGTCTCTCTTCCCATTCATAAAGAGGTTTTGGGTTAATCATCTGGTAGCATCATTAAAAGGGAAATACTAAGACTGCCCACCTCAGCAGAACAATTCAGCAGCATGCATGTGCACACCCCCCAGAACATGGGCCCAGTAACATGAGACAAGCTATAATTAACTAGATGGAGTAATCTTCCTTTTCACTGCAATCATTTGTCACTCACACTTGCGTTTTGTGTTTTTTTTGTCCCCACCTTCTTATGTTTTGTGGCTTTATTTTTCCATTTTAAGCACTAAGTACTTGAATGTGGTGCTGGGGATGGAGGATGGGGAGCAGTGTGGGGGCGAGGTTCAAACTGCCTCCAAGGTTTCCTTCATTTTCTCCTCCACCCTGAAAATTGTGGTAAATCCTTAAAGCCAAGAACTGATGCTTAACTACATTAGTCTTTTGTATCATTGCACACTGAAGCTACTTTAAAAAATGTCCTCTGAATTCCCAAGAATCTGATGATGGCCTTTGATAGTTCATATAATTAAAGCCACTTAATTTTAAGATTTTGATATAGCAAGCAGATGGTTCACAATTTTTTAAAGCAGTGTAGTTCTTTGAAATGTTACTCCAAGATCAGGGGAGATTAATATTAATCCTTTAAGTAAATAATACTGGTTTGGTAGTAGGTTAAAGAAATAGCAAAAGCCCTCCCAGACCTAAATAGGAAGAGTCAGTTGTGGCAGGCCTAAATGGTGGTGAAAGAGCGGATTTTATATGTCTGTCTGCCCTCAACAATGGACATATTATTTTAATAACAAGCCAGTACTCTGAAGAAGCAGGCCTCTTTCTCTTCCCATTATTGCTGAAAGTCTGAAGAGGCTGGGACTCGAGAGGCCGAGCACAAGCAGATGCTTGTCATTATCTAAGAAGCTTGTTCAGAGCCTTCTTCTGAAGCCAGACACTTGTCCTTACCACCATTCTCATTTGGAGTTAAGGAACAGCAAGTCAACGGATTCCTGACTTGTATATAAAATTCCTTTGCAGGCAAACAAGCTATCTATTCTGAACTTTTCTGAAACCTTTAGTAGAGCACTTGCTACCCACTATTTTTGTTGGACAGTAGTTGTGCCCAGTCACTAAATATGACTAGATTGGTTTATGTGGTGGTTTGGGAGTTACCTCACCCCACACTTTGTAAAATCCCCCAGACTAGACTCAGCCAGCTGGAAGTTAAGGACTGAAGCTCTATTTACAGCTTAGCACAATGTACAAGCAGAGATATACACAATAGCCATGAATATTTACAGAAATATACAAATAAAAGGTAATACAGAAACACAATCCCCCTCCCAGAAATCAGAGACCCCAGGAGGGGCTCCCAACCACCCTTCCACCTTCTTCCCACCCCTATACCTTACCCCAGGGTTCGGCTTATGCGCAAGGTGAATTCGGAGGATTGGCCAGGGGAGTTAGAAGGAGAGTGATTAGTTAGGTTAGCAGAGAGGAGAGGACCCACTGGCTCCCAGAGAGAGACCAAAAGACTCTGTGTTATCTATGTTTGTGTTCTTAGTCTTATACATCTCAGCAAGCCTATGAATGAAGCAGACATCACCACTGTTTCCTTTTCACAGCCTATAATATAATTATTTTCACAAAAATATTCCAATTAGCCTCAAACCAGCACAGTTTAGAAAAAGCACACAACCCCTTGAGCATTGTGGCTCAGGCAGGTTTGTACCAACCTTTTCCCAGTTCTACCCTGGCTTGACTTGCAGCCCTGGGTCTTTAATCAGAGCATATCCAAGATTAAAATGAAAGCATGAATCTTGGTGATGATGCAGATCTTCTTGCACAGATCTTCTTGCACAGATCTTCTTGCACAATGAACCCAGAACAGCATGCCTGTTGGCACAAGCAATAGTTGTATCTATGAATAACTTGCTTTGGGGCAAAAGAAGTTTATTTAGCATCTGATCCTGCTGAAAACTTTGCTGGCCTAGATCATGCCCAAATAGAATGGTGATAAGTGGCCACCCAGTTCTGTCAAAATCTGGTCTAATTTGCAAGTCTGAACAATTCCCACAGTTCCTGCATTGACTTGTTGGATGTCCTGTTAGTTTATTATAGTGATGCCTCATGCCACCTTGAGGTGACTTTGACTTTTATGACTTGGTTTAGTGTGTTGTCATGCCTTGAAACTGATGTAAAGGTGAGGCAATGATGTCAGTTAACGTTTAGAGTGTTGATTTTACTGTGATTAATTTAAGGCCTTTGTTACACATGCTGCAAATATCACAGGTTTTAGATCTCAGTGGCTGAAGATCTTGGTTATTAACATTTTGTTGCAGTTAAATGCACTCATTTTCTGCCTCTTTAAATTGCAAGGTAGAAAAACTTTGAGATCAGAAAAGCTGACATATTATTTCATTGTTTAAATTATTATTCTACCTAATAATGAATCTGGCATTCTGTTGGTGTTCCTTTTGTTAAAATAAAGATCTGTGTTGGTGGATAACTTTAGAGATAATACTGTTTTGTTTTTTTTTCCCATATCTCCAAGTCTACCCTCCTTTTTCTTCCTGTTTTAAAAAGGAAAAAGTAGCATTTCAGGGGAGGGGCATTATTTTTTGTCCATCTCCCTACCTCCTTTGCTAGAAGATCAAGAGGTACATGCAGCACCACAGCTGCTGTTTCAAATCTGTCGAGAAGCAGAGTGAGTTGGCAGTGCTTAGGGAGACTTTCTTTTGCAGATAATTGAACCAAAGCCAAGCCAGGGGCCAGAATGCTGGGTGCATTTGGAGATGCACTCACCCCTGAGCTGCAAGCAAAAGGCTCCAAGCTGCATTTGATTTATGTGCCTGATAGGGCACAAAGCATTGGACTTACGGAGACATAGGCAAAAGAGTCATTGACAATACTGACATTTTGATGTTGTTATAGCTTCTCTGGGGCTGGTGGAGAGGGAAGACAGTGTTCATGTGGTGTGATCCAGGGTCTTTAATGCAGGCTCTTGCTTTGAACACTCTCTAGAGGTTTCTCTTGGTCAGTGTCCTCTCTTCTCAAGTGAACAAGGCCCCTGCTATCCCCAGCAACTGAGGTGCTATGCCTCTCAGCCATGTCTTTCCATCCCTGTGATGTACAAGGGCTGAGGACTTGGGATCCCAATCTCTCCTAGGAGTCTGATATATCCTCTCTGTTTGGTGAGCTTCAGCTGGGTGTCACACTGCTCCCTTCTTACCTTTTCTCCTTTTTCACCATTTCTACATGGTCTTTATGATTCGTAGGTTCTAGCAATTATAATTTTGTCTTCTCATCTTTTACAGTGTCTTTGACAGTGACTTTCATGTGCCCATTTGTTCAGACCTAAGATTTGCCTATCAAGAATGGTGGGGTCAGTGGCCATAAATATATATTATAGTAGCCTTCCAGTATTGGAAGGGGGCCCACAGGAAGGCTGGGAAGGGACTATTGACAAGGTCTTGCAATGACAGGACAAGGGTCAATGGGTTTGAACTGGCAGAGGGGAGATTGAAACTGGATGTTAGGAGGAAGTTGTTTGCAGTGAGGGTGGTGAGACACTGGCACAGGTTGGCCAGGGAGGTTGTGGAGCACAGAATCACAACATCCACATTCTGTGCTCCACAACCTCCCTGGAGGTGTCCAAGGCCAAGTTGGAGGAGGCCTTGAGTGACCTGTACTAGTGGGAGGTGTCCCTGCCTGTGGCAGGGGGTTGGAACTAGATGATCTTTGAGGTCACTTCCAACCTTACCATTCTACGATTCTATGAAATAGAGACACAAATTCAACCCACCCTACTAACACTGAACTGATTCAGTGAACAACACTGAAATGATTCAGTGAAATTATATCTTGTAATTTAGACGAGAAATATGTCCCCTAGTAGAAAATCTGCTATGTTTATTTATAGCTTAAAAAACTCAAAACCAAACAAACAACACCCTACCAAAAAAATGAGAGATATGTCATATTCATGATTATTTTTCTAAATCCTCAATAATCTTCAAGAACATTAAGACATTTGCATTCCTTAGACTGTACAATTATTAATCCCCTTATCTGGCTTGGGAGTTCTCTGTGGGCCGAACATATTCTTGGGATGATCTGGATTTTAGATTTCTATAGCAGACGCAAATGAAAAGTATGAAAGAGCAATAAACAAATTGAAACTCAGCATGCTGCTTGTTAAAAAATTTTATTCAGTATCTGAAGGGGGCCTACAGGAAGGCTGAGGAGGGACTATTGACAAGGTCTTGCAATGACAGGACAAGGGGCAATGGGTTTAAACTGGCAGAGGGGAGATTTAGACTGGATGTTAGGAGGAAGTTCTTTACAGCGAGGGTGGTGAGACACTGGCACAGGTTGCCCAGGGAGGTTGTGGCTGCTCCCTCCCTGGAGGGGTTCAAGGCCAGGTTGGAGGAGGCCTTGAGGGAGCTGTACTAGTGGGAGGTGTCCCTGCCTATGGCAGGGGGTTGGAACTAGATGATCTTTGAGGTCCCTTCCAACCTTACCATTCTATGACTAATAAATTTGTTTGACCTCTCAGTCTCAGTGAAATTAAGAAAGTCACAGCCATACTGCATTAATGGACTGACTCAAGATGGGGGTGGGGGTGTGTGTGTATGCCTGTACCAAAGTCCCTGCCATACTAAGTTCTTTGAGAGGTGGGAGATGTGGAGAAGGGAAGAAGGTCAGGGAACTCAATACAAAAGAGTTTACTTATGGCTTTAGTGGGTATGCCCTGATTTTTATTAAATTACTTCTGTGATATCCTGTGGCACAAAATTAAGCAACGAGTCAGTTGGATGGCTTAATGGATTGGGCATGAATTTATAGATATGTATATACACAGACACACACACATATACACAGACACACACACATATACACAGACACACACACATATACACAGACACACACACATATATATATAAAGTAGTATCTAAATGTGTGAATACAGTTGTACAATCAGCATATTTGAAAAATTGGGCTAGAAATGAATTTTAATTGAAACAAACAGGTGTTATGCAGGAAAGAGTTGTCAAGCAGAGACTGAAACAGCCCAAGTAATCATCACAGCATCCTCTACAGAGCTGACAGTGACTGTAGCTGCTGAGGGCAGCTGTACTGCTGTCTGTCTTTACCTTGAGTTATGAAACCAGAAAGTAGCTTTGGCTATAGCGTCATAAACTAAGTCACTGCCCTCAGAAACCGAATCTCCAGTTCTTCCTGGGAAGAACTGGAGTAGTGTTAAAAATAAGCTACATGTAATATTTTTGGTCTTTGCCAGGTCTTGTGTACTGATGTCTTATTAGTAAGTGTGAGCAATGTTGATCAACTAAAAAGACATGGTGATGCCACTATGTTGAAGAATGAAGGTAGCTCTCTCTTTGTGTGTGTGTGTATGCATTTAGCCCAAATGCTTTGCCTGAAGCAGATGTAGCAGAATCATGGCCTCCCTTTAACTGACCATTGCAGCCTTGAATTGTAAATCTTCAGCTGAGAAGTTATTTCTATAGAAGCTGTTTTTATCTCCAGGCTCCCTGCAGAGCCCTGTTGCAGACCTTGACTTTCCTAGTTGGTTTACCCATACCAGGGTGCAATATCTCTGGAGTTGCTCCCCAAGGGATATGATGAATGTGAAACACAGTTCTGCAAATACTAGGAGGATTTTCCCACCTGTAACAGATGCTTTCCTGCTCAGTGTGGAAAGCAGCACCTGCATATCTGTGTACTCTGTGTGCTACACCCATACTTGATCTAGTTCAAGTATGTGAGTTCCAATCCTCTTGGCATGTGACTAGTGTGCATGGACATTGCTGCTTCTTTTCCTGTTTTGTTCCTGTTTTTCTTATTTCCTCTCCCTCTCTCTCTCTTTTTCAAAGGCCTCTCACACCTGATGATGAGTGAACAAGGTAAGTCTTTTGACTTTCTCTTTTAGTCACTGATCATGAAAGTGTTTTGTCCCTGTTGCTTTTCTGAGGTGGGCTATGCATGACAAAAGCAAACTAAGCCTACTGGGTGCCAGACAAGCCATTTGCATTTTTGCCTCTGTGTCCCATGAACTGTGGCTACTTGTCAGCCTGGGACTCAGTTGCCCAAAAGGGAGGATGAGATAATTCCATGGGCAGTAAAGAGGTATGTTTCCACCTTCCATGCAGCCCAAAAACTGTTTTATCTTGCCATTTCTTTCTTGTGCTGTCTGTAATGACTCCAACTTCTGACTGGTAAATGTAGACCTCAGTGCTGGTCTTTGTTTTTAAGAGTGCAATTATTACAAAAAAATATGTTAATAACCCTCATGGCATGATCCTAAGTCATTATGAATCCTGAGGAAAATTGCATATAATGGCCTATAAGTCTTGTATCTGCAATTTAAATTTCTCAATATGCAAAGAGCAAAATGAAAAAAAGAACAGGGCTGACCCCAGGCTGGGCTACAAATGGGATCTAGGCCTTTATCAGAGTTCACGGTTTAATATCTCAGTCTGGATTTTGCTGCAGATCTATATATTAGGACATGATGGGATCATGAGTCCCATTTTGCACTAGGGACATGTGGAGCAAGAAGCTGGTGAGGAGAGGGATGATTCTCTTTTCTTCTAACAGAGTTAGTGTCTTGTTGACATGGTATCAAGGGTTGGGCCTGGGCTGGCCTTTAAACAAGTGACAGACACTCTCTATTAACCCCTCACCCTAGCCAAAGAGGAAAAGAAAGTGAAAGGAGGAGAGAGACATATAAGTTGGAAAAATGAAAGCAGTAATAATAATAATAATAATAAAATATATACAAACCCAGTGTCAAACTCAACCCCCTTGATGGCATCATCACCACTGATATGGTGTCAGAAGTCCCAGACTTCTGATGGACTTCCCAGACTCCCAGATGGGAACTGGATTCAGGATCCGGGTTCTCAATCTGGGTTCAGGAATTTATAGATTGGGATTGACACTTGGTGCCGTGGTCTGGTCTCGAGGTCTGTGGTAATGGTTTGGACTTGATGATCTTTGAGGTCTCTTCCAACCTTGGTGATACTGTGATACTGTGTGATGGGAGAATGGGCAGAGTCCTCAGACACTAGTCATTGAGGAAGAAAGCTTGGCCCTCATGATCCCTCAACTTTATATTCACTATGAGATATATGGAATGGAATACCTAGTTGGTCAGTTTTGGGTCACCTGAACTGTCCACTACTCCCTGCAGGTACAGCCTTTTTTTCTACCCCCAAACATGGTATACAAGATTTAGCAGTGACCTTGGTCTTCATTGAGTATTATCACTGCTAGAAGCAGACACAGTCCTTGAAATCATGCAGTTAATTACAGAAAGTGCAGTTACATAGAAGAGACTGAGATGAAAGGCAAAATCACTGAACAGGATTTGTTCTGTTCTAATTCAAACCACAACACGTGGGTACACAGGGAGGAGTTAGCAGCACTGATGGAATGTTCTAGTCTTGCAAATGCAGTTACGTGGTGGAAGTTTTGATGCAAGATGTGTGCATGTGGTGCACTAGGAAAACCAGTCTGTTTATAGGGAGAAAAGGCAAGTCTAGACTCTAGAGCCTTCTTAGGCTTTCCTAGACTAGATGTGCACAATAGAAGCATGGCCAGCAGAGCA